>QZGG01001104.1:0-79642 GCA_006409495.1 Sedum album
AGTATTTCCAAAGGGTTGACATCCACTAGGGGTGTACACAGGCCCGCCCAATAGGGGGTCAACATGGGCCACTGCCCAGGGCCTACTTTAATATGTGGGCCTACTGTTTTTACTAGTTTAGTACATATTAATATGTATATTAGAATATTAAAATGCGGATATTATATAAATTAAAATTGGACTGATTTAAGTAAAGCCCAAATTAACTTATTAAATCAGATTGTTTTTTAATTTGAAAAGGCCCAAAATAGTTTAGGTTAACTCATAGTATTAAAACACAAACACATTGGCCGATGTAAAATTGAAACGGCTAATCAAAATCGGCAATCATCAAGCTCCAACAACTCTCGACGCTAGCAATTTTTGTCTTTTCATCTCAATTGATTGTCGCTCCAACCCCACCTGGTGATTTCATTCTAATTTATTTTTTTAGTTTTTATTGATCGGTTGATTTTATTTCATTAGTTTGTGTGCTGCTCTGTTTGTGATTGTTTATTTTTTATTTGTATATTATGCCTCCTAAAAAGTTTTTATCTGGTGCTGAGAAGAGGAAAAAAAGAAAATTAGATGACCTACTTGTTAAATCTCACCAAGGTGCTCTTGAAAAATTTATTAAAAAAAAAGTCATTCTGAAAATTTAGAAGAGGTTTTAGTGCCTGATTGTAAAACTTCTTGTCAAAATGTTGAGCATGAGAATTTGGTTGTAGATGATTTTATTAATTTGGGTGAGCCTTCAACAGTAGACAACACTAATGAGAATGAAAATTTGAAGAATAAACAAATGGTCTCTCTTACAGATAATCCTTTGTTAGATATTTATGATCCCGTAAATTGGGATAATCTTGATAACAAATCAAGAGATTTATTAGTTGAAACGGGGCCAAAACGAGAACTAAATCTTGTGTTTCCAGTAGATAATGTTTCTAGGCATTTTTCTTATCGACATTACTCTAAGAAACAAAGTAATGGAGAAGTCAGTGATAGAAAATGGTTAGTTTATTCAAAATGTGTGGATAGAGTATATTGTTTTTGTTGCAAATTATTTAAATCTCGGCATGTTAATGGTTCATTTGCTAATTGTGGTTTACGAGATTGGAAACATCTTAGTGACAAACTCGAGGAACATGAACGTAGTGCTGGACATTTTAAAAATATGGAAATATGGTATGATTTAAAGAGTCACCTTGAGAAAAGCGAAACAATTGATAAAGACTTGCAACACGTAAAAAAAGAAAAAGAGAGATGGAGGCAAGTGTTAATAAGGAGAGTCTCTGTTATAAAATGTCTTGCAAAAAATAATTTGGCTTTTCGTGGATCCAATGAAAAACTCTATGATGATTGTAATGGTAATTTTTAGGACTTATTGAGATGATTGCTGAATTTGATGTGATTATGCAAGATCATATTAGACATGCTATGACTAATGAAATACATTATCATTATTTAAGTCACAAAATTCAAAATGAGTTGATTTCTCTGTTGGCAAAAAGTGTAAAAGATGATATTATCAAGGTTATTAAAAGTGCCAAATACTTTTCTGTGATACTTGATTGCACTCCCGACGTTGCCCATCAAGAACAAATGACATTACTAGTGAGATGTGTTTCATTTTCTAGCGGAAAATCTAAAGTAGAGGAATTTTTTTGAATTTTTTAAAAGTTGATGATACATCTGGATTAGGACTTTACAATAGCTTATTGGACGCTTTGAAGTCTCTAGATTTGAATGTTGATGATATTAGGGGTCAGGGATACGATAACGGGTCTAACATGAAGGGAAAACATCAGGGAGTTCAAAAACGATTGCTTGAAATTAATCCTAGAGCTTTGTATATGCCATGTGCTTGTCATAGCTTGAATCTTACTCTTTGTGATATGGCAACTTCGTGCGTGAAGGCTGTTTCTTTTTTTGGAATCATGCAACGGATATTTGTTCTGTTTTCTAGTTCCACTAAACGATGGAAAGTTTTATTAGATAATATTTTTGGTTCGACTGTGAAATCTTTATCTAATACTCGTTGGGAGAGTCGTATTAAGAGTGTTAAAGCATTAAGGTTTCAAGCTCCACAAATTAGAAAGGCTTTGCTTGAATTGTATGACATTTGTGATGATATTAAATCAAAGAGGGAAGCTGAAAGTTTGGCAAATACTATTGAGAGTTTTGATTTTTTGCTTGGAATGGTTATTTGGTATGATATTTTATTTGCAATTAATACAATTAGTAAGAAAATGCAATCATCCACCGTGTGTATTGATGCTGCCATTAAGCAATTAGAAAGTTAGTGTCATATACAGAATAGATGGTTTTTCCTCTAGTCTAAGTATTGCGAAAGATATCGCATTAGAGATGGATGTAGAACCTGTATTTCCTACGAAGCGTGTTAAGCATCCTAGGAAATTTTTTAATGATAATAATACTAACGTTGATGTGCAATCACCCGAAGAGTCTTTTAGAGTGAATTATTTTTTTGGTGGTCGTTGACATTGCTATTGCTTCTTTGAAAAATAGGTTTGAACAATTAAATGTGTTTGATAATATTTTTGGCTTCTTGTTTAATTCTGAGCGATTGAAATCCTTGGATAATAACAAGTTAAAAATGTGTTGTGAAAAATTTCATACTTTTTTCTCATGGAGATATAATGGATGTTGATTTAGATGATTTCTTTTCTGAATTAAAGATATTGCAAGTGACATTAACAAACGAATTAATGCCAGCAAGTGAAATACTTGACTTTGTTAAAAAGATAGATTGTTATCCAAATATTTCAATTGCTTATCGACTTTTACTAACATTACCAGTTACAGTAGCTTCAGCGGAGAGAAGTTTTTCTAAACTAAAATTATTGAAAAACTACTTGAGATGTTCTATGTCTCAAGAAAGATTGAATGATCTTGCCATTTTATGTATTGAAAAAGACATGCTAGAAAATATTGATTATGATCACATTATAAATGAGTTTGCATCTAAAAATGCTCGAAGAAAGCGTTTTCTTTGATTCTTTTATTTTAAAATTTGCAGGTATCCGAGGTTTGATAATTACTCATGACAAGTTAAAGATGCTAAAGTGATGGTCGGGTAAGATATAATGTTTCTCATCCTGTCGATGACAACTCTTTGTGATGATTCTAGCTGATGCTTGTATCAAGTATAGTTCTGCTCATTTGTCCGGCAAGTTCCCAGAATGTGGGTTCTGCTATTGTGTCTGTATGCCCCTTGTTTTGGTGCTTTTGCTTTTGGCGAGTCATAGTATGTTGCTGGGCGTGTCCAGTTAGCGTACTTCAGTCAGTTGTAATCGGTCGATGACTTGTTCTTTATCATTTTTAAATTAGGTGTTTTACCTAATTGGTGATAGAAATAGGTATTTATCCTTACATGAAATGGGGAGTTTATGCATAACAAGAAGATTTGGATTGAAAATTATAACATCCGAAAGGAACAATGGTAAGTTTGAGTGAAAATTTCAATGTAAATTTTGTAACATATTAGGATATATATAGAATGATTGTAGCGGGAAGTTTTTGCGGGTACTGAAAATTCATAAATTTTAATATTGAATATGGACTGTTAGATTCATTTAAGCAACGATTGGGATTACAATCTGCGAGAAACCGTATCGACCAATCAGGTAATTTTAAATATTCAACAGCGCTTAAAAATATAAAAGCGCTGTAAAATATAAATAATTATTTTTTATTTAAAGAATTCGAATTACTGAGAATTTTTTACAGCGCTTATAACAATTAAGCGATGTGGTATGTTATTTACAACAGCGCTTTTACGGTATAAGCGCTGTAATAAATAGTTGTTATTTGTTTTGTTTTTTCTTCAGAATTCATTGATTATTATGAAACAAATTTAGTTGAAAGTTTGATAAATGAAGCTTATAACTCATTTACTTCAAAAAAAATCATTTGCATTTCTCTTGTGTTTTTATTAATGAAAAGTATAGTTGATCAAAATGTACAATGTTCAACCTATTGCTTAGTAGAGTGACACAGTACAAATTTTCAAATGGCAATGATTTCAAATGCTTATTTATGTTCTCATGATATTTTTATGAATAAATAGAATGTTACCAATTCAGTTTTTAAAATCTTAACTTAACACCAACCTTAAAAAAATATTACCTGATTTTTAAAACTTGAAAATAATAAAAATATATCTTTTACAGCGCTTTTATCAGGAATAAGCGCTGTTATAAATAAATCACAGCGTTTATTTTAATTTAAACGCTGTGAAAAAAATTATTTTATAATTATTTTAAATATATATTACAACGTTTTTTTTTTAAACGCTGTTATAATTAGGGTTTGGATTGAGGGTTAGGGTTCGGGGTTCAGGGTTTAGAACCCTAATTACAACAGCACTTTTTAAAATTAAACGCTGTTATATATCTGTCTATTATTTCAAACGATGTAATAAACATGATAAATTAGTCATAATATATACAACATCGCTTCTTTTTTTAAAGCGCATTAATAAGTTAAAAAACAGAGCAGTATTTTTATTATATATGTTTCGAAAAATTTAAATAACACTGTGCAGTACACACTTTCATTATTGATAAATTACTCAAATAACAATAAACAGAAGCTCTATTAAAACATCATCTAATAATTTTGAATCTTCACAATCCATATTATCTCGAATACCATGAAAAAATTAAACATAAGGACAATATACACGATAAAAATATTTAAATAATTTAAATATTTAAAGTAAGAATTTTCAACACATTAATTACCTGCTTAATTCCAAATCATAAAAAAAAGTTTGATTACATCATCCCTTTATATAGCGTGCTCATCACTAAAATCCTGTGTGAAAAAAACAAGCAAATAAGTAAATGATATATAAATCTAAACACAACTTCACAAATATATTAATGTTTTAAAAAATATTCAGAATTCTTACATTGTTTTTCAATCCATATGCCTTCATTGTGATCATCCCTTCTCTGTTGAAATTCACCAACGTCTTCGAAATTGTTTGGAATGGTGCTACAAACCGCTGCACTATCTTCAGAGTAATCATTTGTATCCATACCATCTTCGAAGAAAATATGTTGTTTTCCATGAACGACAATATATTTATGTTCATTTGTGGGATCCTTGACGTAAAATACTTGTTTAGCTTGCTCAGCCATGATGAAAGGCTCGTCTTTGTATCCTTCTCTACGAAAGTCAACAAATGTCATGCCAAATTCATCAATACGAACATTCGAACTATGCACATTCACTAAAATTTGCACTTGAACAGTATCCGAACTTCTACGTAGTCTATTTCCCATATGTCTTCAATAACACCATAATAATTCACCGGCATTTACAGGGTTCTTATCTTTGGCACTAGACACATGAATTGTATCAGCAACAATTGTCACGCCACTATTCTGAACTGAACTTCTTTCATCCTGATCTTTTGTGTAAAAAGAATAACCATTTAAATCATACCCTCTATAAGAATGAACGGCGCAACTAGGCCCAACACCAAGAGACTTCACAAAATCAGGCACACATTTGTCGTCTTTCAACCAAGAAGCAAACTCTTCTGAATGCTTTTTTGGATCAACTTTTCAGATTTTCCCTGATTAGATGACCTTATCAATTGCAAATGACGTTCTACAAAGGGCTCGATCTCATCAACCTGCCGCAACACGTAGAAATGGGCGTCATGCAACTCTGATCGAGGAACAACTTTAACTTGAAATCCAATTGTTCCTTTCCCCTGAAGACGATCAAAGTGTCGCGGCTTTGGAATCCCAATAGACTCAATATTGCCCAAATAATGTGAGCAAAACTCAATTGCTTCCTCGGCAATGTATCCTTCAACCATAGAACCTTCAGGTCGATGTCTATTTCTCACATAACCTTTTAAGGTCTTCATGTACCTTTCGAAAGGATACATCCATCTCATATGGACCGGTCCAAGAAATTTTATCTCCCGTACTAAATGAATAGTCAAATGAACCATAATGTCAAAAAATGAGGAGGAAAATACATCTCAAGCTGACAGATAGTAACAACAATTTGATTTTGGAGTTCGTCTAAGTCAAGCGGGTCAACTGTCTTAGAACACAAAGAGCTGAAAACAACACACAATCTTGTAATAGCAGATCTCACGTTCTCAGGCAATATCCCACGAATTGCGATAGGCAATAGCTGTTGCATCAATGTATGACAATCATGAGATTTTAAACCAACAAGACGCATGTCTTTCATGGAAACCAGACTTGAAATATTTGACGAGAAACCCGAAGGAACTTTAACACCCTTCAAACTGGAACAAAAACTAATTTTTTCAGTTTTAGATAAAGTCGTACACGCAGGTGGTAGATAGGTTCTTTGTCCTCTTTGTTCGGGAGCTAACTCCTTACGAATGTTCATTTCAAGCATGTCCAATCTAGCCTTCACACCGTCCTTTGACTTTCCAGGAATGTTAAGAATGGTACCGATAAGACTATCACAAATATTTTTCTCCACATGCATAACGTCAATACAATGTCTAACAGTAAGGGTATACCAGTATGGGAGATCAAAAAATATAGATCGCTTTTTCCACAAACCATCAACAGTATTACGTCCTCGTTTTCCCAAAACATTAGGAACTTCCCAAATAGTATCAAGTATTTCCTTGCCAGAAGCTGATTTCGGTTCATTTTCAAACTCAACTTTCCCATTAAACGAAGCTTTCTTTCGACGGTAGGAATGATTGGTCGGAAGGAAACGTCTGTGTCCCATGTATACAATCTTGCGACAGTTTTTAAGATGTTGAGAATGTGTATTCTCTCCACATATTGGGCATGCTTTGTATCCTTTGATCTTATACCCGGACAAGTTACCGTATGCAGGAAAATCATTGACTGTGCAAAATAACATCGCTCGCATATCAAAAAACTCGTCTCTAGATACATCATAAGTAGGGACACCCTTGTCCCACAAAAGAATTAGATCATCTATCAATGGCTGTAAATAAACATCAATGTTATTCCCCGGCTGCCGAGGCCCAGAAATCAATAATGAGAGCATCATATATCTGCGTTTCATGCACAAC
The DNA here is from genome assembly GCA_006409495.1 of Sedum album. Classification (NCBI taxonomy): domain Eukaryota; kingdom Viridiplantae; phylum Streptophyta; class Magnoliopsida; order Saxifragales; family Crassulaceae; genus Sedum; species Sedum album. The sequence continues at coordinate 7,055 of QZGG01001104.1, forward strand.
CAAGGTGGAAGATTATAAATAACCAATATGACTGGCCATGTACTATGCTGACTACTAAGATTTCCAAACGGATTCACTCCATCAGTGCACAAACCTAAACGCAAGTTTCTTGGATCGCCTCCAAATTCAGGAAATGTTTCGTCAAAAGTCTTCCACTGAACTGAATCAGCCGGGTGACGCATCATATAATCCTCAACACGCTTTTCAGCATGCCATCGCAAATTAGTAGCGTCGTCTGAGATTGAGAAGAGCGCTGAAATCTAGGAATTGGAGGTAAATACCACAACACTTTAGACGGTGCGCCTTTTGAACTGATACTGGGTGCTTTGTTCGGTTTATATCTTGAAGAGTTACAAACTGGACATTCAGTTAGATCTTTATACCGACCTCGAAACAAAATACAATCGTTTGGACATGCATGAATTTTTGAGTATTCGATTCCCATAGGACACATTACCCTCTTCGCGTCATAAGTACGAGTAGGTAATGTGTTCGGATCAGGAAGCATTTCTGAGACCAATGTTAATAACTCTGTAAAACTCTTATCACTCCATCCATTCTTTGCTTTCAGATTAAACAACTTTAACACTGCTGAAAGTTTGGTAAATTTTGTGCAACCATCGTATAAAGGCGTCTCAGAATCAGATTTAAGTTTTTCAATGACAGAAGACCCGACGTTCATCTCTTTCTCAATGTTATTCACCATTCCAATTAAATCATCATCCTCCCAATCCATATTTTCATTAAATTGATGTTGTTCCATTTGGGGGAGAGTAGCTGTTCAATTCACCGTGTAAATGCCAAACTTTGTACTTTGGATCAATCCCCTTTAACAACAAATGTTTGTGAAGATCTCCGACTTTTATTTTCTTGTTATTCCAACAATCAGTGCATGGACAAAACACATATTCAGTGTCATTCCGGTCTGCAAAATCCTTAGCAAACTGACAGAACCCTCTTATTCCTTCTTCATAACCAACGGACAAACGATTTAAACACATCCAACTTCGATCCATTATGACTAACAAGGTTGAGAATAATCGGAATTGAAATACCTAGAATAAGATAAGCAAGACGATTAAATTATGGATATTCATAAGCGCATCTAAATAATAAATTCAAACAAACTTACGTTTAACACAATATTATAAACAAGACGGAAAAGGATGACTTATCGGGTTGAGATTAATTTATGTTCCAAGGCAGAGACGACATGAGTGCGGAAACAAAAGAAACGAAATAGGGTAAAACGTAAAAAACTAGATCTGTAAACGTTTTAAAGCGCTGTAATATATCTATATTTAACAGCGCTTCTTTACTAAAGCGTTGTAGAAAGTATATAAAAAAATATAACCGGAGTAACAATTATTATTTTTCACAGCGCTTTTTTATTAAAGCGCTGTTAAATGTTGTTTTTCACAGCGCTTATTTTTATAAGCGCTGTTGTATAGTTGCTTTATTTTTCAGGCTTGATTTTTTGTTCAGAAAACCAAACTCTGCAAAACATGATCATTGTTTACTTCACAGGTTTGAAAGATGATCATTCACTTTACATTGCAAACATATCACAACTCAAAAGATCAACATCACATTTCATACATCATACACAAAATATACAATATTTTCCAACACTTCCACCATTACATCAAATCAAAAGCCACTAAAATCAACTCATTTTGATAAACAAAAGTAATAACATGATAAAGCCACAAAATACTGATCATCCATAGCTTCTTTCTCATGTTAAACCTATAAAAAAATTACACGAGTTAGAAAACTTGTCACAACATTCATTGAAACAATGATATTGTATAATTATAAAAATTACCTCATCAATTCCATTGATATTCTTGAACGGGACAATCAAGAATGTAATAGGTGAATTCGTCCCTTACCTCGTTCATGACGAAAGACGGATAACTTTCCCGTCCATTTGGAAACACCTATTTGAAAATCAAAACACAATATATAACTCTCATCTTTATTCTTATTTATTTGGAGGAATAATATGTCTTTTCATTTGCATCATGTAGTAGTATAAATAGACTTGTATGAGAGACATGTTGATGTATCAAAACAAAAAGATGAAATGAAATACAATCTCTCTTCTTGCTTCATTCTCCAAACCATTTGTCTTGTTCTTGTCTTCCATATTTCACTTAATTTTACAACACGTTATCAGCACGAAAAGCTCAAAGAAAGAAAGGTAATTACCAAGGTTATATAATTCATTTATTCTTCAAACAATGCGGATGATGCAACTTTGAGTTCACTCTTGAATAAATCTCAAAACCGCCTAGCATATTATCTTCAAAATATTTTATATTAATTTTTCTTACGTTCACTATATGTAGTTGATTATGTCAAATCTTACAAAACTCGAGTTCAATGCTCTTGACATTTCCGGCAACAATTATTTATCGTGGATCCTTGATGCGGAAATCCACTTGAGTGCCATGGAACTTGGTGATACCATCAAAGAAGGTAATAAGGCATCTGAACAGAAAAAGGCAAAAGCCATGATTTTTCTTCGTCATCATATCCATGAGGGATTGAAAATTGAATATTTAACTGTCAAAGACCCTTTACGTCTTTGGAATGATTTGAAAGAAAGGTTTGATCATCAAAAAACGGTAATACTACCTAAAGCCCGTTTTGAATGGTTACATTTGCGCTTTCAAGATTATAAAAGCGTAAATGAATATAATTCGGCTATGTTCAGAATCACTTCTCAATTGAAGTTGTGTGGTGAAACTATAACTGATAATGATATGTTGGAAAAAACATATTCCACATTTCATGCTTCAAATTTACTTTTACAACAACAATATCGTGAAAAAGGATTCACCAAATATTCTGAACTTATTTCTTGTTTGTTGGTTGCTGAACAAAATAATGAGTTGTTGATGAAAAACCACAATTCTCGCCCAACCGGTGCGATGCCCATTGATGAGGCAAATGCTATAATGATTACCAATGAAGATGGGCGTGGTAATCGAAGTAACCACAAACGTGGGCGGGGCCGTGGCCGTGGGCAAGTCAGTAGGAACTCCCATGATGATATCAAGAAAAGATCAAATCCCTACAACAGATTGTCAAATGATGATGAAAAATACAAGGGAAGCTCTTCCAACAATCATTGCTACCGTTGTGGTTTGAAAGGTCATTGGGGTAAAAATTGTCGCACTCCAAAATTTTTTGTTGATCTTTACCAAGCTTCTTTGAAAGGAAAAAGTGTTGAAACAAACTTCACCAAATCAGATGATGACCCCTTAGACCTTACACATTTAGAAGTTGGAGATTTCCTTAATGATGCCAATGGTGATTTTGGAGATTTTGACATGGTGATGGATGATGTAAAGGCAGAAAAATAATGCCTTATTTATGAATAATTTATGTAATAATTCATCATCATGAAATAAAGCATTTGCATTTCTTTCTACTAATTTATTTATTTATTTTCAAGAGGTATGGACGCAACGGTATCTTCTATAAAAGATGACCATCATATTTGTTTGGCGGATAGTGCAACAACGCATACAATTCTAAGAGATGAAAAATATTTTTCTAACCTCATATTAGCCAAAGCTAATGTTAGCACCATATGCGGTGTAACCGATATTATTGATGGTTATGGAAAAGCACATCTAACACTACCTAATGGTACACAATTAATTATAGATGATGCAAAGTTGTCAAAGCAATCAAAAAGAAATTTGTTAAGTTTCAAAGACATACGCCGGAATGGCTATCATATTGAAACAACTAATGAGAATGGCATGGAATATTTATATATCACGTCAATGATCTCCGGAAAGAAAAAAATAATGGAAAACTTAAATCATATAAGTTGGGACTTTATTATTCAATTATTAGTCCACTTGAAACATATATGGTTGTAAAAGAATCAACAAACCTAAATAAATTTCTTATATGGCATGATCGATTAGGTCATCCTGGATCAAACATGATGAGAAAAATTATTGAAAATTCTCATGGACATTCATTGAAAACTGAAAATATTTTTTATCTAAAGATCTGGTGTGTGCTGCATGTTTCAAAGGAAAACTTATCACAAGACCATCACCAGTTAGAGTCGCGACTGAATGTCCAACATTTTTAGAAAGAATTCAAGGAGATATTTGTGGACCAATAATTCCGTCAACAGGACCATTTCGATATTTCATGGTATTAATTGACGCATCGACACGTTGGTCGCACGTATGTTTATTATCAAGTCGAAACATGGCATTTGCAAGACTACTTGCTCAAATAATACAATTACGAGCACAGTTTCCAGATTATTCTATTAAAAGAATTCGAATTGATAATGCGGGTGAATTTACTTCAAAATCTTTTGATGATTATTGTATGTCAATTGGCATAGTTGTTGAACACCCTGTGGCTCATGTACATACTCAAAATGGGTTAGCAGAGTCATTTATTAAACGACTGAAATTAATTGCTAGACCTTTATTGATGAAGACCAAATTGCCAAATTCGGCTTGGGGACATGCAATTTTACATGCTGCATCCCTTATACGTTTAAGACCAAGTGCATATCATCAGTATTCTCCTTTACAACTTGTTAATGGACAAGTACCAAATATCTCTCATTTAAAAGTTTTTGGATGTGCCGTATATGTGCCAATATCTCCTCCACATAGAAGTAAAATGGGACCTCAAAGAAGGTTGGGAATATATGTGGGATTTGATTCCCCCTCAATTATTAAATATTTAGAACCTTTGACGGGAGACTTATTTAAAGCACGATTTGCAGATTGTCGATTTGATGAGACAATATATCCCGCATTAGGGGGAGATAAAATAAAACATGAGAAGGAAAAACAAGAAATTACATGGAACGCGTATCATCATCTACGATGGTAACATTATCTCATCTTGATCCAATTACAAATCAACGTGAACTAGAGGTTCAAAAGATTATCCACTTGCAAAATGTTGCAAATCAATTACCTGATGCATTTACAAATATAAAGACAGTGACGAGGTCACATATACCAGCTATAAATGTTCCAAGTAAAATTGATATTACAAATGGTAATGCTGGGAATATATTAGCCAATGAGTCTAAATCACGCAAGAAGCGTGGTAGACCACCTGGGTCCAAAGATAAAAATCCAAGAAAAAGAAAAAGTAATAATGAGTTCGATGGTGCATCAGTGTCTGTTCCAAATGAAATAGATGTGGAAAATAAGAATTCATCTATAAATGATGATGAAACAATTGAAAAAGATGACAACAAAGAAGCATCTGAAAATGATGACTATGAAGTATCTATAAATTATGTAATTACCGGAAATAGATGGAACAGAAAATCAGTTGTGGTGGATAATATTTTTGCATATGCAATGGCTCTTGATGTTATAAATGAAAATGATGATTATGAGCCAAGGTCGGTCAAAGAATGTCAACAAAGAAACGACTGGCCTAAATGGGAAAGTGCCATACATGCAGAATTAAAATCCCTTGAAAAACGACAAGTCTTCGGGCCAATTGCTTTAACGCCCAAAAATATAAAACCTGTCGGTTATAAATGGGTGTTTGTACGCAAACGTAATGAGAGAAATGAAATTGTACGATATAAAGCACGACTAGTAGCCCAAGGCTTTTCACAAAGACCAGGCATTGATTTTGAGGAAACATATTCTCCAGTGATGGATGGTACAACATTTAGATTTTTGATCAGTTTGGCAATTTTAGAAAGACTCCAAATGAATCTAATGGATGTCGTGACAGCATATTTGTATGGGTCACTTGATAATGACATATACATGAAAATTCCGGAAGGATTAAAATTGCCCGAAGCGCATAGTTCCAAACCAAGAGAAATGTACTCAATTAAGCTTCAAAGATCATTATATGGATTAAAACAGTCTGGTCGAATGTGGTATAATCGTCTCAGTGAATATCTATTGAAGGAGGGATTTATCAATAACGCAATATGTCCTTGTGTATTTATCAAACGAACAAAAACAGGATTCTCAATTATTGCAGTTTATGTTGACGATTTAAATATCATCGGAACTCTTGATGAAGTTCACAATACAATTGCGTATTTGAAAAGAGAATTTGAAATGAAAGATTTAGGTATGACAAAATTTTGTCTTGGCCTCCAAATCGAACATCTATCCGATGGAATATTTGTTCACCAATCATTATATATTGAAAAAATATTGAAAAGATTTAATATGGATAAATCTCATCCGGTGAGTACTCCCATGGTTGTGCGTTCACTAGATGTGACAAAAGATCCATTTCGTCCTCGGGAAGAAAATGAAGAAATACTTGGTCCTGAAGTTCCATATTTAAGTGCAATTGGAGCACTAATGTATCTTGCTAATTGTACAAGACCAGACATCGCATTCTCGGTTAATTTATTAGCAAGATTTAGTTCATCTCCAACAAAAAGACATTGGACCGGTATTAAACAGATTTTAAGATATCTTCGAGGAACATATGACATGGGATTATTATATTCAAAAGATTCAAAATCAGAATTACTTGGGTATGCCGATGCCGGATATTTATCTGATCCCCACAAAGCACGGTCACAAACAGGATACATATTTACTTATGGTGGTACCGCAATATCCTGGCGCTCTACTAAACAAACTTTAACGGCAACTTCTTCAAATCATTCTGAAATATTAGCACTTCATGAAGCTAGTCGTGAATGTGTATGGTTAAGATCTTTAATCCATCATATAAGAGAATCATGTGATCTTACTGTTGATAGAGAAAGTCCAACTATTATATATGAAGATAATGCTGCATGCATTGCTCAAATTAAGAGTGGGTATATAAAAGGGGACAGAACGAAACACATTTCTCCCAAATTTTTCTTTACTCATGAACTTCAAAATAAAAAGAAATTGAGATATGTCAGATTCGTTCATGTGACAATCTAGCTGATTTATTCACAAAAGCATTACCCACAACCTCTTTTCAAAAACTAGTGAATAATATTGGTCTGAGAAAGTTCAGAGATCTTTGCTAGATATTTTAAAGATGTCAAAATGAGGGGGAGATACATACACGTTATACTCTTTTCCTTGTATAGGGTTTTCCCAACGGGTTTTTTCCTAACAAGGTTTTTAATGAGGTAACACATGTGTACAAGTCATCCAAGGGGGAGTGTTATAAAATCAATAATATGGATGACTTGAATGAGATATAAAATGCATGATTATTATGTCATTTGTTATGATCATAATTATCTATTACTCTCCCATTATAACTCTCATCTTTATTCTTATTTATTTGGAGGAATAATATGTCTTTTCATTTGCATCATGTAGTAGTATAAATAGACTTGTATGAGAGACATGTTGATGTATCAAAACAAAAAGATGAAATGAAATACAATCTCTCTTCTTGCTTCATTCTCCAAACCATTTGTCTTGTTCTTGTCTTCCATATTTCACTTAATTTTACAACAGAAAAATGTAAATTGTATATATTTTTAAAAAAGACAACAAAAAGATGAAACTTACATCAATAAAATTATCATGAAGTTGTCCATTATTTTCTTGGACATACTTAATGATATCTCGAACGTATCTTATGCAATAATAACCACATAAGTTCGTTCTCTATGGTTGTCGTGGACACTACAAACGTAAAAACACATGATGTTAGTATATTTTATCCCAACTGTAAATGTAAAAATATGCTAGAAATTAAATTAATTACCTCGACTGTTATCCATGTAGTCGATCTAGATTGTGAAGACGATCCATTTATAATTTGAATGTTTTGAAAACTCCTAGATTTCAAAACACAAAAAATGTTTACTGACATTTTGAAGTATAAACATTAAAACGAAAACTAATAATTTAATTTTTTACACTTACTTTTCAATTAATCGTCGAACATCCGATCGAACCATGCCATCCATTGGATCTAGCCAATATACCAGATTTTGTCTTGGAAAAAGCACACACAACATCCAATGACTCCTTCAAGAAGATGATGAAAAACAAGTTAAGTTAAATCATAAAAGTAGCTAAAAACTATCAAATACAAAATTTAGTTGAATACTTACTCTTGTGGATCACAATATGGTAGAAAATAGCAAAAGAAGGATGAGCTATCAGGCATTGTCAACCGAGACGTCAAAATCGAAACTCTTGAGGTAATGTCTCATATATATTGAATCCAAATTTGAATCCGAAACGTCCAAACTCATTGAAAAGATAACTGAAACGATTTAAATTAGAAATAATACTGAAATTCAATTAATTTCAAATAATAGTGCATGATGAATGAAAGTAATACCTCATATATATTTCAAGCGCCGTATCTCCAATCTTTTCCAACTGTAAAACTTCAACAATATCATCCTTATACAAGTGAGCCCATACATCATCACCATAGACTTCACTTGGTATAAAGATAGATAATGCGACTTCTAGGTGATTTGCACGATGATAAAGCACCTGACAATGTGTTCCCAAGTTTGCAAACTCAGGTTCATGAATACTTGATTGCATAAATCCATATTTGTAATCATTGTATGCCTGAAAACAAAGTATGGCGATTGTAAATTGATGTTTAAAGGTATAATTTACATTATTAAAGATAAATGAAGTAAATATATTGATGTACCTTTCTGTTAACTTCAACCAATGACTTAGGCTATGGTACAACTGCATTCACCGCATCCCTTACAGTGTTAAACTGCGCAAAAGGATGCGGGATCGGCTGATCAGGGTCGATTGCATAATGCAATAATGCCTTCACTTCATGATCATCAATCAGCCTAAACTGCACGATTCTCCCCGGCAAAATAAGACCATATGCAACCATAGTCCGAGAGGCATCATCAATGAAGAAAGCACATTTTAAACCCGTCTACATCAAGTAAAAAAAGTAAATATCAGTTACCAAAATTTTGTATTTTATCTAATTTAATAAGTTTAATATACCTCAAGAATTGTAGAGAAAATATCATCTTCAGGCGATGGGATGTGCTGCTGAGATGAGCAAATGTCGACTCCCCTAGGTTGTTGCATGACATTTGTGCTACCTTTTGTAGAAGTCGAACCTTTGGGAAATACTTTTTTTCAGCCCACCGCCATCCCAACCCCTCGGGTACGTCCTGGATACTCAGGTTTTCCAATCGCCTGAGTGACTATATCATTCCGCCCTTGTGAAACGAAACGTCCAGCAGATGCCTCCTCCTCTGCCTCAGCCTACAGAAAGATAAATAAATATTATTACAAGAAATATCCTTCTAAAATATCAACCATGTAATTAAATAGACTAAAGAAGACTTACAATTTTTGCAGCAATAGTTTCTGCAGTCTTGTTCATATAACCACCCGTTTTTGTTTAATGGGCTCTCTTCCACACTTCGTACCTCTCGACTGTAATGCTTCCTACATCACAGTCATTGCACAATCCAGTAGCCTGAAGCGCATCAGCTTTCTCCTTTATCGGGAGTTCTTCAGCACGGCTATATCCGCCTCGAGAAGTAGCATGATGATACTTGTTTAGGCGTGCTCTTTTGGCAGCTCTCATCCCCTCCTCCTCAAATTCTTCGCTTCTCCTCACAGCCACAAACTCCGCCCACTAATCCGGAGTAATGAACTGATAAACAAGAGTGGGATCCTCTTCGTTCTTCCTATTCTTGATGTAATCTTTGGTAAGAGTTGTCTTAAAATTTCTCCATGAGATTCCCGCTTGTCTCAGCTCTTGAGACTTGTGAGCATCTGACACATTGAATTTTGCTTGTAAAAACAAGTAAAAAAGAACAAATCATTTCAAGCATATTGCATATATAGTATTAAAATATAAATTGATATGTAAAATAAATTCATCTAATAATAACTTCAAACATGAAACATAAAAGAATAAAAATAACATTTTTTATTACCTTCATATCACTCCACACTAGGTTCTTCAACTCTGCAGGCACATGCCTCCAATTCAGATAAGTAATTGGAACACGTTTTCTTGCCGCCAAACATAGTGCACTTCTCCAAATTGATTTATTAGGACCCGTTGGAATTCCTTTATCGGTAAACTCGATACTGGATAAAGTATTAGAGGCACTTCTCTTCTTACAAAATCTGGTCAAATATGTAGGCCCCCTCTTGCCCCTCTTAGATGGCGCCGCGTTATCATTATTATCATTTGTGATTTGCAAATTCTCCATTTCTACATATTTAACAAAATTATACATGATCAAATACAAAACCACAATATACAAGTAGATTAATACAACAGAAAGATGGTTTAAAATGTGTATTTTACGTTCCAGATGAGCATGATGGCACCAATAAGATGGTTGCTTATGGACGTTTTTTGCCAGGGGAAATAGTACACTATCACTTGATTGGTGATGATGAAGTGAAGGCGTCGTTGTATTACGCTTGTGTTTAAACGCTATAAAAGTATAAAATTCGTTCAAATATTGAGATTTTATATTTTCAGATAATTAATATTTAACAACGCCTAATTGAAAAATGATGTGAAAGAATAAACTATAACAACGCTTATATAATTTTAAATGCTGTTGAATATTACAATATATAAAATCTTTTTAAGAAAAAGTGCTAATAAAAAATTAATATAATACAACACTTGGATAAATATCAAGGAGGACAATCAATTATTTGTGAAACGGTAGGACATGCTCTCAACCGTTGATTTCTAATCATCCAACGGATGAGATTTAAATAAAATAACCTTCAAATCCAACCTCCCCGTGTTTTTCGCAAATCCAGCCGCCAACTTTAATAAAAACCAACTTTAATCTCAACCGTCAGATTAATCAAATCAACGGTTGAGATTTTGTCCTCCGTTTTACAAATATTTAATGTCCTCCTAGAACTTAACCCTACAACACTTATTATTCAAACGTTGTTATATATAAATAGACATAACAACACTTTTCAAATTGGGTTAATTACGAAAAACCATCCTCATAATAGGCCATATTCCACGCCACCACCCTTATATTGTAATATTACATTCGACCACCCCTATAACATTTGACATTCCCAAACAACCACCTATCACTGTTCCGTCAAATTTTTCGTTAAATATATTAAATTTTTAATATAATAATAGTATTTTTATTACAATACACCACCTCTATAATCAATATGTGTCCACTTCACCACCTTTATAATCAATTTGGTTTCCATTTAACCACCTCTCCGTTAACTGCCGTTAACTGCCGTTAACTGAGGTGGTTCTTTAGAAACGTAAGTAATTATAAAGGTGGTCGAATGTAATATTACAATATAGAGGTGGTGGCGTGGAATATGGCCTATTATGCGGGTGGTCATCTGTAATTAACCCTTTCAAATTTGCATTGAAATTACAGCGCTTTGTTTAATAATCGTTGAAATAAATATAAATAATATAAAAATGTTATCTTATTGTTGTATATATTACAACGCTTTTGTTAAAAAAGCGTTGGTAAAGTGTCAAAAACGATGTTAAAGGACTTTTTGTAGGAATGAATGTTCACACTTTCTCTTATTGACCTTAACAATCGTAAATGTTCGTTCGACAAAATGGTTGATCTCATATCTGTTGCAACATGTAAAAATGAATCACATGCAACTCTAACTTAGGAAAAAATTAATGTTCACTTAATTGCACACTTTCCCTAAAAATTACATATTTCTTTAAAACTTAACCCTAGACACTAGTATAATGGCAGTTAACAATTAATTATAGTCAACCTAAATTGTGTAGTTCGGCAGAAGATTTTAGAGTTCTACAAGATAAATTTATTAATAAATGAAAGAGAAAAATCAAATAAGACGATTAATTTTAATAATTTGATGAATAAATTATGGGGTTTTTTTGCCGAAAACCACCCTTCCAATTGGTCAATTTGAACAAAATCACCCCATCAAAAAAAATTGACTTGACCACCCACAAATATTAAAACTATTTAATATGACTTTTTCAACAGGTCAAATTATTTAACCCATCAGGGGTTAGCTCAGTTGGTAAGAGCCGGAGCCAAATGGGCCACCACTGAAGCCAACCCGGGTTCGATTCCTGATGGGGGCAGGACAGGAGTTCTGCGGGGTAGGGTAGAGGAGAATAATTTAATTAGCTTGAGAATGGGGTTGTCCATTCCTTGACCAATTTTTAAAAAAAAACAAACAAAAAAAAACCGCTAATTATGATTGTTGACTTATAATAAAAACTAGGTATTGACCCGCGCTGTGCGCGGGGTGATGGATTTAACGAAATGTATTTTTATATAATTAATGAAAACACAAGCCAGCCAATCAGAAAAAAGGATTTAACGAAATGTATTTCTATATAATCATGAAATATTTCCGAATCTATAATATTCTGTATTCGACACATGCTGCCAAAATATTTACATGAAATATTTGACTATAATCGTTTCAATAGTTGACAATAGTATTAAATATTTGATGATGCTGCCAGAATATTTACACAAATTATTTTACATGTGTTAAATATTTTGATTCTAATTTCAATGATTCTCATTAAATATTATTATTCAAAAAAGCCAGCCAATCAAAAAAAGGAAAAAAATTAAAAATTCTAAAAAAATGACACATAGGCCAAATTGCTTACACGACGACACGTGTCCAATCATACATCCCTTTTAATATATATACTAGGTATTGACCCGCGCAGTGCACGGGGTGATGAATTTAACGAAATGTATTTCTATATAATTAATTGAAAATACAATTGGGGTCTTCGGTAGTTTTGAACTCGGGTTATGTTGGGAAAAACATCTCCATCTTTATACTATAAATTCTGAAAAACTTCCTTGAAAACGACATTCATGGTTGAATTTTGGGGTATGCCATCCTTGTCGACAATAAAAAAATTTAAACCCTTCCTCGACGTCTCCCTAGACACAGCAACATACAATTGTCCATGTGAAAATACTGGGCGGGGCAGATACAAACCATCTCTTGCTAGAGTTTGTCCCTGGCTTTTGTTGATGGTCATTGCAAATGCAAATTTAAGCGGAAACTGCCTACGCCTCATTTTGAAAGGAAGCTTAGTATCAGAGGATGTTATCAGCATCCGATGTAAAAACACTTTTCTCCAACTCGAGTTCCAGTAATAACATTTGCTTCCATAATATGATTTGCCAGTTGGTTTATCTGCAACCTAGTTCCATTGCACAACCCATTTGTAGGATCAAGATTCCTTATAAGAATAACAGGTGTACCAATCCTTAGTCGTTGCTCATGATTAGGCAGCCCAGATGATTTAATACTATTCAACAATTCTGGGGAGAAAATAGAGTCATCCTTCGAGCTCGTATCTGAAGGATCAATACTATCAGAGCTTAGATAAATCCTTTCAACACCTGCATAAGATAGCCATATGGAAAGAATCATGCTTTCTGTAATGAAAACATATTAGGTAGTATGAATCATATTAGAATATTTAAATACCTGTCAACCGATCAAGCATATAGTTGTTGATAACATCCACATCTTTGTTGGTAGGACACAGTATAGCCCTTTCCTGGAAGAACAATGGGTCATTTGAATCCTTGAATGCGTTTCCATAAATTTCTGAAACAATAGACTCGATAGGATCATTGCACTGAGTAAACTGCGATCTAGAGATTCGAAGCAATGCTTACTCATCATAGGTGCTTCGTCCCAAATAATCAGAGAAGCTCTTGATAATAATTCAGCCTGATCACTTCCTGGTTTAATATTACAAGTAGAGAACTCATCGGGATTTATAGGAATACTAAACCGAGAATGAGCAGTTCTTCCGCCGGGTAATAATAAAGAAGCAATGCCGCTGGATGCAACATTGAGAACAATATCACCTCTTGAACGGATAGCTGCTGAAAGAATATTCCACAAAAAAGTCTTTCCTGTTCCCCAAATCCATACACAAAATAATACTCCACCTTTTTCCATCCTGATAGATTCAACTATTTCATCGTAATTAAATTTTTGCTCTCACTGTCAGTTGAAGCAACCATTGATCGTGTATAATACGGCAACTCCTCTCACGTTAGCGCGGATAAGTCATGCAATAAACGATTCCCTTCTACCAAATAAGTGTAATCAAGAGGCTGGGGCATAGTCTCCCACTTTTCCAATGAGCTATTTTTAGTGCGAAGAATATTTTATCATAACTAAAGTTATATTTGAATCTGTTCTTCAGACAACTTCAGACCTGCAAAATACAAATGAGTGAACACAATGCATAAAATCAACATAATCGACATAAAAAATACAATTAAAATACTTGGTTAAGCTGGATTTCTACTACTAAAGATTATTTACCTGGGTTTCGGCGATTCTTTCGCTCAAGGTAGAGAACATCTTCAGATAATAAATCTTTAGTCGATTCCCAGACAAATTTACGAGTAGAAAGACTTCCAGATAATAACATTTGTGCAAATAAATTACGCACGTAACCCGCAGATGCCCAAAAACTACATTCTCGAAGCCCTTCAACATACTCTTTGTCGTTGTCCATCAAACCAAGCTTGTAACATGCATCTTCATAACTCGGTTGAATGATACCATCAACGGTCTTGATATCGTTAAATGACCTTGGTCCTTTAATCTTGTTAATAAGAACTCTAAGAAAATAAAGTTCACCTGAACCCGGAGAAACATGTTGCAGCCTGCAATTGCAAAACCTCTCTTCTTCTATTCCAAACCTTTTTCTTAGGATCATATATGAATCGTGTAGGAAGCTCAGCATAAGTCATTGTTCTTGCCTCAGGATATCTGTCACAACAGTCAAACCAAGCAAGGAACTGAGTTTTTTCAACGTTAGCGCGAGCCATAACACTTTCCACTGGATCACCGTCCTTGTATATCACTGGTTGGTCTCCTTCAAGATGAAATGTGAGTTTCTCGACAGGTGTGGAATGATAATTTGTAGGGAAACCCAAAATTCTCCAAGTGGCTTCGCATGCTGATATATATCTGCAAATGATGAAGGAAATAATTATAAACTTATGAAACTGTATAACATTCCGTAAGAAAATACTCAATTTAATTATAACTATTGTCTATAAACTGTAGCTAAAATTTACAGTGACACTTTATAGTCACACCAATTTTACAGAAATAAGTAAATACAGAAGAGGTAAATTTATAGTCACACAATAATTCAAATTCACGCCAAGTTTTCTGAAACATGTAACTTCACAGAGGTCAATGATAAGAGTTTTTAAATTCATGGACCATCACCGAAAATTAAAAGCAAAGATTTTCAGGAAATTAGTAGAATTCCAGAACTAATTTGTCAAAAAGAATGAACAAAGTTCAAAAACATCATATGTTCTCGACAAACATATTATGACATGGCAAGTATATGGGTAAATTATAAACTGTAGCTAACACCTGTTATCTCACCAATTTGTAGTTACAGTATTTAGTTCACACCAGTTTACTAAAACATGCAAATACACCAGAGGTCAATGATAAATGTCTTTTTTATACCTGCACCATTACTGAAAAATTTAAAAGGAGAGATTTCCATATAACTATGTGTTCCAGAATTAATATATCAACATGAATCAACACAGTTCATAACATAATATGACTATATAGGAAAATAATAAATACAAAGTGACTATTTTTTACCTGGCATCAAAGTAGCTTTTGATTTCATCTACTGGTTCTTCTGGATTTGATTCTGCCACACCTGAATCTCTTTTACTCTTTAGCTTAACAGCGGCGGAAACACAATCCTGACCTTTGTTTATATACTTAAATAAATACTTAATTGATCTGGATTGATTGCACCACTCAACATTGATATGTGCATTATATCCTAGCAACAACTTCTTGTTATAAGGAACTACAAATCTATTGTCCAACTGAACACCTTTTTTTTCGACATAATTTCCATCTTCTTGTCTACGATAAACAGGGTAACCGTCGGAATCAACAGTGGTTTTATGGATGTACTGTTTAGGGAAGCATTTGTTGCATCGACCATCTCGCATACAAGGTGAATCCTTGTTTGCATCACCACATGGACCATGTATCATAGTATCTTTGACTACTTCATAAAGCTTGGGTTCCATCTTTCTATCAGGAATTTCAGCCGATATAATCCGATCTATATCATCTGAACTCGGGAACTTGGATTTAGAATCCATAAATAATAAGATATGAGCATGTGGAAGTCCTCTCTTTTGAAACTCAATAGTATAAATAGCTGCAAAGGGGGAAATTAATGAAAGTTAGTAACACCTAAAGATAAAAATCTTTTAATACATACACCATAACTGAAAATTTTAAGAAAAAAAATTCCATACAACTCAGAGGTCATGAATTAATCTACAAAAAATATTAACACAGTTAATAAGTCATCAGTCTCGACATCCAACTTATGACATGGCAAGTATATGGGAAAATAATAAACTGTAGCTAAAACTTGTTGAACTGAAGCCGGAAGATATGAACCTTTTAACAAATTTACTGAAACAGATAAAGTTATTCACACTTTACAATCACAAAAGATAATTCATATACGATTCCACTGAAAGGAAATTTATAATCACATGTATATTCACCAGAGGTCAGTGATAAAGGTCTTTGAATACATGCACCATCACTGAAAAATTTAAAATCAAAGATCTATATAAAACTCAAAGTTCAAGAATTAATCTATCAAAAAGAATGAACACAGTTCATAACACCCTATTGACATAAAAATTTCATACACCAAGTTAGTAATACCTAATAAAAATCAGTGGCAAATTTATCGTAAAATAAATATACACACCTGAGACCGTTTTTCCCAGCAAATGTTCCTTGGTCAGCTGATCCATCAAACTGTCGAGCTTTACTTTAAATAGCCTACAACACAAATCTGGTCGGTCCTCGGGTCTAAGATTATATAAATTCAAATACCTAGTTAACTCCGGCCATTTAGGATTGCATGTGAAGGTAATAAATAAATCAGGGAAACCGTAGTACTTGCAGATAGCCATTGCATCCAAATACATCTGATGCATGTATCTTGGACCATCGGTAAATGTAGATGAATTATTATACGGTTTCCTTCAATAGGTAGCGTGGAGTTCCCACTGTTTGCAGCAGCCACAAAATTACTAAACTTCAAGGATCTGAGATTAGACTGATTTTTCCTTACAAAACGTAGACGATGAGATTCTATCATTGTATAAGCATCCACAAGAAATTGCTGAAACAAACGTCTTGAAAGATGGAGAACTTGAGAACCAGCCTTACGAACTTGAATCCGATATGCAAAGAATTCCCTCATGGTGATATCCGGTTTCTTGTTCTTAGTTTTACCCGTAAACCATTCTTGGACCACCACTAAATGTAGCTTGTACCTGACAAAGGAAACACATAATATTTAGTGTCCCAAAAAGGCAGCTTGTGGATCAAAAAACAATTAAAAAAGACGCTACAAATAAAAGAATAACCTGGGTATGGATTTTGGATCATAAGCTTGGCATTTTTCACAATAATAACTAAAAGTCAGCTTGTTGTCATCATCTCCATCCTCACCAATTTCATTAGCCACGTGCTGTACTTTTTTCGAACAGACATTACAACTCAGGTAATACCATCCCATGTCCGAATCAATGGCAGAAATTGTGCACATCAGAATACACTTCTCAGCCTTAATGCAACTATTAAGTCCAAGAAAAAAACTAAATCAATATGTATATCACACACGAATTACTGAATGATCACTGAAGTCTTGAAGTTAAATACCTGAGATGAATCAATCATCTGGGCAATTGATCTCCTAGGTGTGTGGATAAAAAAATCATCCTTAGCAGTAACTCTAGAGAAGCTGGACCGCGGGGTAGACTGGACAACTTCTAATGCTAGATCATCTTGAGGTAACCTTGTCGTGTGAACACAAATAAATAAATAAATTATTTACTGTCAATTAGATCATGCTTTTAAATAACGGGGTTAACAATATCATCAAAGACTTAGATAACAAAACTTACAGAGATGCAAAAACTTCAACTTCAGGAATATCAGGATTTAGACACACGTCTGATACATTGTATGCATTACTCACACTACGTTGATTCTGCAAGTTTCCATTTAAAAGAAGCATCAATTATGAAACTATAGGGATATAAGCATAGACGATTTCTTGCTGAATCAAGTTATTACCCTTCCAGACTTTTATTTTTCCAAACCTCAAGACACAAATGACTGCATTTTTACCACGATCTTTAATAGCATCGGACACAGTCAAAGCAAAGTTACCCCACAATACCATTGGTAAGAGATCATCACTATAAAGAATAAAGAGAGCAAACTTTTATTAGAATGAAACATTTAGTCGAATAATATATTATGCATTATTGAGGATATCAAAATGAAAAGGCAATTTTTTTATACTCAGTGTTGCGGAGTTCCAAGGAAATCTTATGAGTATCTTTCCCATTAACTGAGATAACCTCGAGATGGCTAGCTTCAACAATCTGCCCAATGACATCTGAACACACAAAAAAATTAGTCAAATTCTGGATTGTGAGGGCATGTTAAAAAAAATTAGTCAAATTACTCACCAACTAAGAAGTCTGGATTGAGAGAACCATTTAGTATTCCTTTGTAACAGACTGGTTGAAGGCCAGTCTGATTCAAAGGATCATCATCGCATGATTTGATGCGGGTTGTGGACAGGAAACCAATTTTAAAATTGTGATTAGTTGTTCGGTACGTACCAATGGAGACACTCAAAGAGAAATTAGTAAATATATTAGTTTTCCCTTCAATCAAGAAGGGTTCAAACTTAGTCACCAAGTCTTTTTTAACAGTGGCATGAATCCTGTCACCCTGTTAATGAAATATGGATCGAGAATGAAACAGGTATAAATATTAGGAACAAAAGATTCAAGTAAAAATAGAAACTCACGTTAGAATCAACGACCATTTCTCGCCCGCCACGTTGTAGAGTACTGCTTCCAGAGGCGAATAATTTTAGCTTTGATTCTCCACATATGGATTTGAAGGGTTTTAGTTCGGCAATGGTGTTCATAGCAGCCATGGGTATGACGATTAAGAGGAAGAAAAATTATTCTGGTTGAATATGAATAAGATATATATATATATATATATTGCATCAACTCTATGAATATATTCATCACTTAACAACCATCGGATAAAATATATTGATCACTTAAGCAATTCAAAAAAGAATAACTCCTCATTTTTAGCCTAAATTGAAATTTGAATAACATATATTCATCACTTAACAACCATCGGATAAAATACAAGATTTGAGGACATTTAAAAGAAATTAAAAAAAGAATAACTCCTGATTTTTAGCTAAACTGAAATTTGAATAACATTTATTCATCACATAACAACCATCGGATAAAAATCATGATTTGAGGATATTTAAAAGCAATTCAAATCTTGTAAAAAATCACGTTAATTTGGAATTAAGATTAAAATTTGTGTGCAACCAATTTTAAAAAATTGTAAAATTTAAATTTGTGTGCAACCAATTTTAAAAAATTGTTAAATTTAAATTTGTGTGCAACCAATTTTAAATTTGTGTGTAACCAATTTTAAAAAATTAGATAAGAGGGTTTTAAAAAATTGTTAAATTTAAATTTGTGTGCAACCAATTTTAAATTTGTTTGTAACCAATTTTTAAAAATTAGATAAGAGGGTTTTAAAAAATTGTTAAATTTAGATTTGTGTGCAACCAATTTTAAATTTGTGTGTAACCAATTTTTAAAAATTAGATAAGAGGGTTTTAAAAAAAAAAATAGATTTGTGTGCAACCAATTTTAAATTTGTGTGTAACCAATTTTAAAAAATTAGATAAGAGGGTTTTAAAAAATTGTTAAATTTAAATTTGTGTGCAACCAATTTTAAATTTGTGTGTAACCAATTTTAAAAAATTAGATAAGAGGGTTTTAAAAAATTGTTAAATTTAAATTTGTGTGCAACCAATTTTAAATTTGTGTGTAACCAATTTTTAAAAATTAGATAAGAGGGTTTTAAAAAATTGTTAAATTTAAATTTGTGTGCAACCAATTTAAAATTTGTGTGTAACTAATTTTTAAAAATTAGATAAGAGGGTTTTAAAAAATTGTTAAATTTAGATTTGTGTGCAACCAATTTTAAATTTGTGTGTAACCAATTTTAAAAAATTAGATAAGAGGGTTTTAAAAAATTGTTAAATTTAAATTTTTGTGCAACCAATTTTAAATTTGTGTGTAACCAATTTTAAAAATTAGATAAGAGGGTTTTAAAAAACTGTTAAATTTAAATTTGTGTGCAACCAATTTTAAATTTGTGTGTAACCAATTATTAAAAATTAGATAAGAGGGTTTTAAAAATTTGTTAAATTTAGAAAAAAGCCAGCCAATCAGAAAAAAGGGAAAAGAATTCAAAATTCTAAAAAATGACACGTAGGTCAAATCTCTCACACGGCGACACGTGTCCAATGATACTTCTCTTTGTTAAATTTAGATTTGTGTGCAACCAATTTTAAATTTGTGTGTAACCAATTTTTAAAAATTAGATAAGAGGTTTTTAAAAAATTGTTAAATTTATTTTTTTGTCAAACAAATTTTAAATTTGTGTGAACCAATTTTAAAAAATTAGATAAGAGGGTTTAAAAAATTGTTAAATTTAAATTTGTGTGCAACCAATTTTAAAATTAGATAAGAGGGTTTTAAAAAATTGTTAAATTTAGATTTGTGTGCAAACAATTTTAAATTTGTGTGTAACCAATTTTAAAAAATTAGATAAGAGGGTTTTTAAAAATTGTTAAATTTAGAAAAAAGCCAGCCAATCAGAAAAAAGGGAAAAGAATTCAAAATTCTAAAAAATGACACGTAGGCCAAATCGCTCACACGGCGACACGTGTCCAATGATACTTCTCTTTGTTAAATTTAGATTTGTGTGCAACCAATTTTTAAATTTGTGTGTAACTAATTTTTAAAAATTAGATAAGAGGGTTTTAAAAAATTGTTAAATTTAGAAAAAACCCAGCCAATCAGAAAAAAGGGAAAAGAATTCAAAATTCTAAAAAATGACACGTAGGCCAAATCGCTCACACGGCGACACGTGTCCAATGATACTTCGCTTTTAATATATATATGATTTGTGTGTAACCAATTTTTAAAAATTAGATAAGAGGGTTTTAAAAAATTGTTAAATTTAGAAAAAAGCCAGCCAATCAGAAAAAACGGAAAATAATTCAAAATTCTAAAAAATGACACGTAGGCCAAATCGCTCACATGGCGACACGTGTCCAATGATACTTCGCTTTTAATATATATATGATGATTAATAAAAAAAGTGTTTTTGCTATACCCCTTCCAATATCACAATTTAATCAAAACCACCCCTTTCAATTTTTTTGACTTAACCATCGCAAATATGAAAACTATTTAATATGACTTTTTCAATATGTTTACATCGTTGACTCCAGTTGACTTATAATAAAATCATAATTGGTAATTTATTGACTAATTATCAAATTAATTTCATTGATTTCAGTTGACTTACCAAATCTACAGACTAATTATTCTAATTAATTTTGTTTACTCTAAACCTAATTGGTAATTTACGTACCACTCAATAAAATAAATTGAAAATCCTAATAACAAAATTTGTCAAACTTCATATACCTAATTGTATTTCAAAAATTCTAGGGTTGAGATTAGTTTGTAAAGGGCTTAATACATATGGTGGAGTTTGACAAATTTTATTTTAAGGATTTTCAATTAATTTCATTGATTAGTCCGTAAATTACAATTAGGTTTTAGAGTAAACAAAATTAATTAAAATATTTAGGTCGTACATTTGGTAAGTCAACCGAAATCAATGAACTTGATTTTGGATATGTCAACCAAAATTAATGAAATTAATTTGGTAATTAGTCTGTAAATTACCAATTATGATTTTATTAAAAAAAATTATTGTAAGTCAACCGAAATCAACGGTGTAAACCTATTGAAAAAGTCATATTAAATAATTTTCATATTTGTGGGTTGTTAAGTCAAAAAAATTTTGAATGGGTCGTTTTGATTAAATTGTGATATTGGAATGGTGGTTTTCGCCAAAAAATTATAAGTCAATTGAAAACCATAGTCATAATTACCGGTTGACCTGTTGAAAAAGTCATATTAAATATTTTGATATTTGAGGTTGGTTAGTCAAAAAATTGAAGGGGTGAATTTGTTCAAATTGATATTTTTTTGTAAATTTTGTTCTACGTTCATGCAAAATTCCTTATCGCTTAATCCTAATCCTAAAATTCACTATTCCAAAAAATGTGATTTTTTCATTAATTAAATTCAAACGATTAAATTAAATCAATATTTGTTACAAAAAGTTAGACATAAATGCATACATTACTTTAATTTACAGTTTATGTATAATTCCCAAACCATTTATTCACATTTTAATTTAAGTTTTAAATATCGCATTTCGCTTATGCTTCCGACGCATATCGCATCTCTCTACAACGCCTTCGGATCATTTGGTAAGCGAACCATGCATTTGGAATAACGCATTGGTTTGTGCATTTGCATTTGGATTCTATGTAATCATGCTGTGTTTGTTAGATTTTAGGGTTTATTGAAGTTGAGTTGAATATTGAACCGCTGACCTCTGCAAACAGAAACCGAATAACTAACAGTTAGACCGCTACTCCTTGTGCATAAGATTTGACTATTGATTTTTAGTTGAATTCATTTTGTCATGAAATTGTTACCTGACTTTGATTGCCAATTTTGGAGCCATTTATGACTTATGCAATATTATTCTCTTGTAAGTTTAGGTTTTGGAATTGTGTCTAGTTGAAGACCTTGGTTTGCTTGTATGTTGGAGATCTCAGCTCTTTATGCTCTCTGTGCAGGTAAGAGGTGTGGTTGGACGACTTGCGAGTAAAAAGAGTTGTTTGCGTTTGTTCTACATTAAGTAGAATGGGATCAAATCAGATGAAATAGTTTTCAAAATGACTTGTTTTACAGAATAGGATACCAATTAATGGTTGTGGTGTGCATTGGCAGCCTTTTCTTTCAGAATACAAGAGTTCAAGGAATTTATGACGAGTTCTAGTTTACATTCTATTTCTGTGCTTGGAGATTCTCCAAAACGTAGACGGTTAGTTGATGGAAACCAATGGACCCAGGCTTCCTCTGTATTGCAAATGTGGCGTAGGATTGAGCAAGGGAGTGATGTTGAGCAGAGAATTAAAGCAAAGAAGACACAAAATGATGTGTTTATTGATGATATCAGTATTCATACTTCTGACACTGTGGGAAACATTAAGCATTGCAGATTGTCCGAAGGACATTCTGAAATGAAAGCTGATGCTAATGATGAACAACAGAGTTGTCCAACAACTGTGGTAACTGGAAGAGAAAGGATAGAGAAGGATTCCCGAGATCGGATGAATTGTGGTGGACGAGGGCACTCTTCCAATCCGCCCCAACTGTGTGGAAGCTCAAAAGGTCAATGCCTTAGTGGAAATGAGTATGGGCGGGTAAAAACCGTTCGGGAGTGTGTAAAACTGACTGCCAGGGAAAGAGGCTATTGCCCTTATAAAAAAGTAGGTACCAAGATTAATGCCCGAAATGAGGTCAGTGATGGGTTCATCTTTAACCAAACTGAATGCAGACCAAGTCAGATACTTAGAAAAACTCACATGCTCGGTGGCAAACAAGCTTTTCATGATTTTCTTCAGAAAGCTGAGAAGGAAAGGCAATGCGAGCTCCAAGAGTTGACATTGCATTGTGCTTGTTGGATCGTTAGTATAGCCTTCCCTCTAAGGTATCTCTGTTAGGAATTACCACAGAGGTATTGCAGGAATTGAGTTACTCGTAAGGTAACACAAACTGTGCGTTCCCCGAGAGGTAACACAGTCAGTGAGTTCCTTGAGAGGTAATGCAGCGAGTAACTCAGCAGCGAAATTAAAATAATAAAATCGTGTAAAAATAACAGAAATTAAAGTACTCACGATTTATAGTGGAAACCTCAATACCAACAAGTACTGAGTAAAACCACTACCTTCTAGAAAGTCCTAGAAGGATTTGTAAGAGCTTGAGAGCTTGTTTATTAGATATCTTGTCAATTACAATTCAATGACTAATCGCCTACAACGACTTAGTTTATGAACTTGTACTCCCTTGACCTCACTCTAAATGACACGCTCACAACCTCTTCACGCACAGCTCTGAATACTCCGAGGATTCACCGCTACTCCCGAGACGCACCTCTCTAGATCCAAAACCGTCGTATAATCACACACACAACAATAAGCTCCAGAAAAACTTTCTTCAAAAGGCTGCTGCATATTTATATGAACCGCTGCCCAGATAATCCTAAATCTTGCAGCATTATCTCTTTCCTAAATCCTGTGGAAATCACAAATCTTTCTAAAATAATCATTAGTTTCCAAGAGATAATAATATCAAGAATATTTATTCAAATATTCTTGCCAAAGATAATGATATAAATATTATATGGAATATATAAAGTCAAGATAATATCACACATAATATTTATTCAAATCTTTGTTTCCAAAAGATAATCCAAAATATATTAATTAAATTCATGATTATCTTTCCACTAGATATTCTTGTTAAGATATTTCTTAAATAATACTTCTAATATCAATTCAAAATATCTTAACAATAATCTTTTAAATTTATTTGTCATAATCAAAACCTAAAGGTCTAACAATATTCCCCCTTTTTGATGATGACAAACAATAAATTTAAAAGATGTTACCGCCATTATGTATGAGAACTTCAGAGTTCCCTATCCATCATAATCTCCGGCTCTATACCTGTCACATGAGTTAGTACCAAAATAACAATAACAGTAAACAATCCTAGACTTCCCCCTAAAGTCATGCATATACTCAAGTGACTTCCCTATCAAGTAAGATACCCAGGTGACATTCCTATCAAGTAAGACAATGCTCAGTTTCACCTTAGATTAACATCTGCACATGAAATATCAGCATGACTTCCCCCTGAGGTCATGCATCCCCATATCAATCCTTCCCCCTTTTGGCATCATCGAAAAGGATGCAAATGAATAAAGCATAGCAAGTAAAAATTTAAGCTGATAAAACAAGCATACGCAGCCAATAATAGTCAACCAAGCAGTTCAAATAACAAAAAGTTTAAAAAGTTCAGAGCATGCATGGTTTAAGAGTTTAAAAGAAAACAGCTAGGGCTGGGAAAGACAAGGCTGGGACTGAACATATGAGAGGTTCGCTTAGTAGATGTTGAAAGACTCGAATAGGCGCTTGAACCTCTCCAACAGGTTGAGTCCGACAAACCGCATCTGCTCAGTAAGATCTGAAACTTTGTCTTGTAACGCAAGTCCAATACCCCAAACACGTTCTACTCCATCAACGGACTCCCCAACCATAGCTTCAACTCGGAACAAACGAGCCTCCAAGTCATTGATTGAACCATAGAGCTCCACCAGCATATGCTCTATTCGGTCTGTAGCCTCCAGAATTGGAGTAAGATCCACCATAGCTTGACTCCCATTACCAACAGGGATCTCCTCAACAGCCGGGGGATTAACTTCTGAAGGGATGTCATCATTCATAGCTGCAGGGTTAGCCTCCACTGCCCTTCTCCATCCTACTTCACTGTCAAAAACCCAACCTATTGCTTTGATGTTGTCTACTGTGAGCTTCTCCCAGGCAGGTTCTTCAGTGATGGGGTTGTAGGCCGCACACCTCTCCATTATAATCTTAACAAAACCAGGGTAAGGAAGACCATGACTGTTGATTTTTCTTGTGTGAACCATGTGCTGCAGCATCAATTTTGGCAGATTGATGGGCTCCTTTTTGAGCAGCTTATCCATTAGCAGAAAGTCCAATATCTGCACTACATTGTGCTTACCCTGTCGAGGTACAATATTGCTGCACACCAGCCTGTGCAGAATTCTATGCACTACCCCCATTCGGCTTGTATCTCCACTTGTGGTAGATGCGTCAGGGTCCTCACAGATTCTGATAGCTAATGACTCTGGATCCTCTTTGTAAGATGTTGGCCACCTCCCCTTAGCATAAACATCAAACCCATCATGAGGAACACCCATCCAACTAGCTAGTTGTTTGCTCGTAAACCCATACACTTCTCCAAACACCGAGAAGGAAACAAACAACAATCCAGCTCTCTCATCAACAGTTAACGAGCTATAAAACTGCCTAACTAACTCCATATCCACACTTGGAGTATCAACCACAATTGGTGCCATCCTTGCACCTCTAACATCTCTTCAACAGTCTTAAGTTCATA
Organism: Sedum album; assembly: GCA_006409495.1. Classification (NCBI taxonomy): domain Eukaryota; kingdom Viridiplantae; phylum Streptophyta; class Magnoliopsida; order Saxifragales; family Crassulaceae; genus Sedum; species Sedum album. Next base: position 33,330 of record QZGG01001104.1, read on the forward strand.
ATTACCAAAAAACTCAGCCTCATAACTCAACAGTGGAATAATTGATTTACCAGATAGATCTATGTTTGTCATCTCCATCTCCACATCAGTATCATCATCGTCCAGATCTACCACGGCGCTAGTTGATTTCTCCAACCGAGAGCTCTTTCGCGGTGTTGCTGCTGGAGTCTTCGCTTTCCTTTTTGACGAAGCTCTCGTGTTACGTTTAGGCTGAGGCGTAGCTGAGTCAGCGGAGGATTTTCCAATGACCGCCTGAATACGATCTTCCTCCCACCCTTGCGCCTTTAGTTCGGCGATGATTGCATTCAGCGCGGCGGAAGACGACTTCGACGAGGAGGCCATTGGTCTGATTTCGAGAGAGTTCCGTCTAGGGTTTGGATGAGAGAGAGAGAGCGAAAAATCGAATTTGAAAAGCGGCCGAAACCCTAACTTACCTTTATACGCTGATTTTCCTTTATGGGCTTCCATACCCATGGCCCACTATTGAAATTATTCAATTTCATCCACTTTGAATGTCTTAGTGTCCATATCCAAATGCAATTCGAAATCCAAAAACATCTACTATCATGAACCTCTCATGGTTCGCTGAAAAAATCGGTGACACAAGGGCTACCCAAATGGTTAATGAGTGTCACACACAATAAGGATGTTCCTACTTCTACTGTGATGGTTTTCTTGACAAAGTAATTCACATCAAATTAGGGAAGGGGTTTTGTGAATACATTTATCAGGAATCAGGCTAAGGTGGCTAGGAAGAACCTTTTGGCGTGTATTGAGGGTGCAAAAGTCAGGTTCTTCAGGACAAACAAAGTTAGCATGCAGTCAAATTTTCAAACAATTTGCAAAGTGATCGGCCTAGATTTTCTATTAAAGGAAGCATATAACTGAATTCATCACATAAAATTTGCTAGCTACGTTAGTCACGCAGATCACAACTAGCCAATCATAGAAGCAAGGACTTGACAGGGAACGCATAACTAAAAGAGGGAGATCATACCTAACTCCAGCCGTTGTTTCTCAAAGGGTTCCCTGTGCAAGGCCTTTGTGAATATGTCAGCCACCTGGTTCTCAGTAGGGCAATAGTCCATCTTTATTAGTCCTTTCTCTACACAATCACGTAAGAAGTGATATCGAATTTCTATATGTTTAGTACGAGAGAATTGAACTGGATCCTTAGATATACTAATGGCAGAGGTGTTATCACACAATATAACAGAATGATCAATATTAACACCATAATCACTTAGCTGTTGCATGAGCCATAGGAGTTGAGCGCAACATGCTGCACCTGCCACGTATTCAGCCTCTGCAGTAGAAAGAGCTACTGAGTTTTGCTTCTTTGATCCCCATGATATGAGGCAGGGTCCAAGAAATTGTGCCATCCCTGACGTGGACTTCCTGTCTAACCTGCAACCAGCATAATCTGCATCTGTGTATCCAATGAGTTTCAGCTCTCCTCCACGAGGATACCATAGACACAAGTGATCAGTCCCTCTCAGGTAACGCAGTATGCGTTTCACAGCTTTTACATGAGACTCTCTGGGATCGCTTTGAAACCTGGCACAAAGACAAACACTAAAGAGAATATCAGGTCTGCTAGCAGTAAGATATAATAAAGAACCAATCATTCCCCTGTAATATGAAGGATCCACAGCCGGTGAGCTTTCATCTTTTCCCAGAGACTCATTCGGGGACATAGGTGTGGGAAACGGTTTTGCATCGTTCATCTTGTATTTCTTCAGGAGGTCCTTCAAGTATTTTTGTTGATGCACCCGTGTACCTTCCTTGTTTTGCTCTACTTGAAGTCCTAAGAAATACTTCAATTCTCCCACCATGCTCATCTCAAATTCGCTTTCCATCAACTTAACAAAGTTCCTGACAAGAGTATCGTTAGGTGATCCAAAAATGATATCATCAACATATACCTGAACCACTAGAACGTCTCTGCCTTCCCTCAGAAGGAACAGCGTCTTGTCAATCTTTCCTCGTTTGTACCCGTGAGTCAAGAGAAACTGTGATAACCTTTCATACCACGCTCGAGGTGCTTGCTTAAGTCCATAAAGTGCTTTATCCAATGTGTATACGTAGTCAGGATATTCTTTATTCTCAAATCCTGGGGTCTGACTAACATATACATCCTCCTTGAGTTCCCCGTTGAGGAATGCTGTTTTGACATCCATCTGCTGGAGGGTAAAGCCGTGGTAAGTGGAGTAAGCAATCAGCAGTCTAATTGCTTCAAGTCGTGCCACAGGTGCGAAGGTCTCATCAAAGTCTATCCCTTCTTGCTGGTTATATCCCTTCACCACAAGTCTAGCTTTGTTCCTCACAACTACTCCATTTTCATCCATCTTGTTCCGAAAAACCCATTTAGTTCCAATGATCGTTCTGTTCTCAGGTCTCGGAACTAGTCTCCATACTTTGTTTCTTTCAAACTGATGTAATTCGTCTTGCATAGCCATCACCCAGTCTGGATCCATTAGAGCTTCTTTCACCGTCTTAGGTTCTGCAAGAGAAACAAAAGATGCACCACTACTTATTAATGCATTTCTATGTACCTGATCTTGTGAGCTATAACATTCATAGTCTGCAAGTCTGGAGGGTTGCTGGATATGTCTGCCACTTCTGGTTGTCCTCTGTTCAGTTTCTTCAGTTCGCTCTTCCTCCAGAGGTGGTTCAATATCAAGATCAGCACCATCAATATCCAAGTGATGAGTGACGTCATCACCTTCCCCCTCAGGGTTGGCCTCTGTGTTGGGGTTGATGTTGACGTCTTCCCCCTCAGGGTTTGCATCTGCCTGCTCACCCTCAGGCGTACGTTCTCTATTACCTTCTGTCCATTGTAGGTACAACTCATCCTCTTCCTGAGATGATTCTGAACTTTGTTTCCTTATAAGATCACCTGCCATAATGCTTTCGTCAAAGGTCACATGTATACTCTCTTCCACCTTATCCAACCTTTTGTTGTATACTTTGTATGCCTTACTGTGGGTTGAATAGCCAACAAATGTGCCTACATCACTTCTCGGATCAAACTTTCCAATGGTTTCCTTACCATTGTTATGGACATAACACTTGCATCCAAAGATTTTAAGATGAGATATGTTCGGTTTCCTTCCGAACAACAGTTCATAAGGCGTTTTCCCTAGCAGGGGGCGCAGAGAGGCTCTATTCAGGATGTACGCAGCAGCGTTAACTGCCTCAGCCCAAAAATCCTTGGGAACTGAACTAGCTATGAGCATGGCCCTTGACATGTTTTCAAGTGTTCGATTCCTCCTTTCTACAACTCCATTCTGTTGCGGTGTCCGAGGTGCTGCAAAGTCATGGCTGATACCTTTGTTCCTGCAAAGAGATATGAATCTCGAGTTTCTGAACTCGGTTCCATTGTCAGTTCTGATGGAGGTCACTCGTCCCTCCATTTTTTTCAATCATTCGAAGCCAAACAGTAAATTCAGTAAAGGTTTCATCTTTTGATGACAAGAAAATAGTCCAAGTGAATCTAGAGTAATCATCAACAATTACCAGAATGTATTTGTTACCTCCTCTGCTGATGATGTTAACCGGACCACAGAGATCCATATGAATCTTTTCAAGGGGAGCTGTGGTGCTTACTGTTTGCTTCGACTGGAATGATACTCTGGTTTGCTTACCTCGTGCACATGCATCACATACCCCATCAGTTTCGCTTCCTACCCTGGTGAGTCCTTCAACCAGATCGTTTTGATAGAGTTTGGATAGGAGCTTCAGATTGACGTGTCCAAATCTTTTATGCCATAACAATGTATCTTCTTGGATTGACGCCAGACAGATTTCCTCTTTAGGTACATAGTGAGGATCAACAACATAGAGTTCGTTCTTGCGTACCCCGTGAAGGATGACTTTCCCTGTACTTATACATCTCAAGATACACTCATTAGCAGTAAACTCAACCTGGTTTTTACCACCCAGACACAATTGAGATGCACTTAAGAGATTGAAATGCAGATTTTCAACTAAGCTCACATCATTGATCAAGATATTTTTCGAAATTCTTACCTTTCCTATTCCTACAACCTTACCTCTTCCTTTGTTTCCGAAGAATATGTATCCTCCAGAAACCTCTTGCAGAGTGATGAACCAGTCTTGATTTCCCGTCATATGCTTTGAGCACGCGCTATCAATGTACCAAGGCTCCTTCATCACTCTTACCTGCAAGAGAGAAATTAGTTCTTACGTACCCAGACAACCTTGGGTTTTCTGGGTTCAGAAGATAAAATATTAGAATAAGCATTGTCAGATAAGTCAATTTTAATTTTAGGAGTGTTTCGGGGTTTCAAGATTCTCTGCTGATACTGTGGAGTTCCGTGTGAGGGAGTGCACCAGATTCCTTTCTGATGATTGTATGCTTGCCTTCCCTGTGAAGGATGGAAGGCTCTCTGATTGTATCTTTCACAAAAAGTTTCATCTGAGGGAGTGCACCAGATTCCATGCTGGTGACTGTATGCTTGCCTTCCCTGTGAGGGATGAAAAGCTCTCTGATAATATCCTCGATGGGAAGTCCTTTCCCTGTCGGGTGAGGCACTACTGTATGTCCTTGCCTTATCCAGAACTGCTTTCCACTTAGGACATTCTCGTTTGTAGTGCCCTGCTGATCCACAGTGCCAGCATACTCGATGACATTTGAGTCCAACATATTTACTCCTTCCTGCAGGAACAGACTTGTCGTTCTTCCTTCTTAGCAGGTCAACCTTCGGAGGGTTTGGATTAGTACTCTGCTTCTTCCAAATCTGATAGGCTACTTTAGCATTGAATGGTACTGATTGTTCTGTAGGGTAGTCAGTTGTCTGATGAGCCTTCTTCACCTGAGTACTATGTCCTCCTGTATGATCGTGTTCCTTCTTGGGTGTGGCAAGATTGATAAGCCTGTCTTCTTCTGAGTATCCAATTCCTGATCTTCTGAACTCTATTTTGACAGGTTGTTCCTTCACGTCAGTTTGGGTGTGCGTAGATTTCATGACTACTTCATCTTTCACTTTCTCTTTATTGCTTCGGGCAGCTTTTAGTGAGTGACGTAATTCAGAGTTATCCAGTTCTAGCTGATCCACCTTGTTCTGCAGTGTAGTTATCTGACACAGGTTTTCCTCACAGGTAACGCACTCAGACGTTCTATCATGTTCTAGCTCCTCAATCCTCCCTATCAGGTTTTCCACATTCTGTCTCTCCTCGACCAATTTTCCTTTTAGTTTCTCATTCATTTTAAGTAATCCTCTAATCACTTCTGCATATTCAGCAACAGAATATTCAACATTATCAGAATCATTAAAATCATTTACCTCTGTAGTGTGAGATCCGGCCATCAAGCATCCTTCCTTCATAGGGGCTTCCTCATCGCTCTCAGGGTCAGACTCCCCCCACGCGGTTAGCATAGCTTGATTTGTTTTCTGCGCAGGAGGTTCTCCTTTCTTTTTGCTGAAGCAATTTGTTGAGCGATGTCCCTTTCTTTGGCAGTGGTAGCACACTACATCCTTGTCATCTGTTTGTTTTCGCTTTTGGTCAGTGTTAGGTTTGAAGTTTGCCTTGTTTCCTCTGAGGGAAGCCATCCTAAAGGCTCTAGTCATCATAGCTACTGCTTCATCCTCGACTTCCTCGTCAGGGAGGTCACTCTGAGCCATGTCAAATGCCTTCTCTATTTTCAGTGCAATTGATTTAGAGGTGTCAGGTTCACGTCTTGCGATCTTTCTTTCAATAATCCCAGCGTGACTTTGTAACTTAGCGACTACTTCCTCGAGCGTTATCCTTTTGATGTTACTTTGAGCTTGCAATGCCAGGGTAACGCTGTCCCATTTAGGGTTGAGAGCTTGCATGAAGTGGTGTGTAACCTTCCATTCTGGAATTTCTTCTCCTAGAAACTCCAGCTGACCAACATAAGTCTGAAACCTGGTGTGGAAATCCTCCAGTGATTCTGTCTTCCCTTGCAGGGCAGTCTCATAGTCACGGGACGCAGCCAAAATTCGATTTCTTTTAATGTCTTCGTTTCCACCATATAACCTGCTCAGTCCGTCCCATATGTCCTTAGCCGTTTTATACTTCATTACCTTCTTGAGATCTCCTGGGGAGAGAGCTGAGTACAACACTTTCTTAGCTCGATTGTTCTTCTCAAGGGCTTTATAGTCTTCATCCGTGTAATCCTCCTTTTTCACGGTTCTGATTGGAATTGGTCCCTGTTCTATAATCCTCCACAACTGTCCATCCAACGAACAAATATGCGCCTCGATCTGTTGAGTCCACCAATCATATTCTCCAGGGTTAAGCAAGGGTGGTTTCCAGAATGAATCACCAATTGAGTTGCTAGAAGCCATTATCCTGCAAAGCTAAAATCACAAATCTAGAGCACCTGCTCTGATACCAATTGTTGGATCGTTAGTATAGCCTTCCCTCTAAGGTATCTCTGTTAGGAATTACCACAGAGGTATTGCAGGAATTGAGTTACTCGTAAGGTAACACAAACTGTGCGTTCCCCGAGAGGTAACACAGTCAGTGAGTTCCTTGAGAGGTAATGCAGCGAGTAACTCAGCAGCGAATTAAAATAATAAAATCGTGTAAAAATAACAGAAATTAAAGTACTCACGATTTATAGTGGAAACCTCAATACCAACAAGTACTGAGTAAAACCACTACCTTCTAGAAAGTCCTAGAAGGATTTGTAAGAGCTTGAGAGCTTGTTTATTAGATATCTTGTCAATTACAATTCAATGACTAATCGCCTACAACGACTTAGTTTATGAACTTGTACTCCCTTGACCTCACTCTAAATGACACGCTCACAACCTCTTCACGCACAGCTCTGAATACTCCGAGGATTCACCGCTACTCTCGAGACGCACCTCTCTAGATCCAAAACCGTCGTATAATCACACACACAATAAAAGCTCCAGAAAACTTTCTTCAAAAGGCTGCTGCATATTTATATGAACCGCTGCCCAGATAATCCTAAATCTTGCAGCATTATCTCTTTCCTAAATCCTGTGGAAATCACAAATCTTTCTAAAATAATCATTAGTTTCCAAGAGATAATAATATCAAGAATATTTATTCAAATATTCTTGCCAAAGATAATGATATAAATATTATATGGAATATATAATGTCAAGATAATATCACACATAATATTTATTCAAATCTTTTGTTTCCAAAAGATAATCCAAAATATATTAATTAAATTCATGATTATCTTTCCACTAGATATTCTTGTTAAGATATTTCTTAAATAATACTTCTAATATCAATTCAAAATATCTTAACAATAATCTTTTAAATTTATTTGTCATAATCAAAACCTAAAGGTCTAACAGTGCTGTATCACAATTCTCTTATCGCAATCGAATTCAGGTTTGTTTTGCCTATAAACATGAAATTTATTGCAGCTGTTATAGAACGCTTCATTCTTAGTTAAATATATGCAAATCATTAATACCTGACACACTTCAATCTTTCTTGTGAAGTACTTGCTCAGAAGCAGACTTTTACGGAACACCAACTTATCAAAAGAAAAACAGAAAAAAAGAAATACTGCAGCGATGGAGTTGGAACTACTTACAAAAAGGCAAACAGTTTCAGATTTGAGGTAAATTGGTGCTATTCTTTTTTCATCTTGATTTACTATTCAATTTGTTTTGTTGATCTGTTGCTTGCTATAATCTCTTACAGGGATGGGTTCCTCTACCCGGTGGATAATTTTGGGCCGAGCCAGCTTGACACTATGAATTGTCATTCAACGTCCAGCTCTGGTATGAAGGTATCTGGAAACCAAGGGGAAATTACTGAGAAGATTCCTGAGAAAAACATTTTAGCCAAAGAGGATCGTGACACTCTAAATTTACGATCGCTACATAATGTTAATTTGGAAGAAACAATGCATGCATCAGATGAGAGCCTAACTGTGGTAAATGAAAAAGGAATACAAATTGAAGTGAATAGAGAAAACGTAGCTGGTGCGGACTTGACAGAATCAATTTCTGGTATGGTTGGCAAGGAAACTTTCCAGGAGAATGTTCATGACATGAGCAATGACCACCTTATGGGGACAGTCGATGGACAGTCTCCGGGTACCTCAAAAAATGACTGTGGAGAAACAATCGTTAGTAATGGAAACAAAACATGGAACGCAAGTGAGAATGAAGGAGGGATCACCACAAAAGTTTTGAACGCTCTTCCAGTTTCAGATTCACTCAATGCATCTGGAAACAACATGCGTACCTCAGAACTAAGCGAACTTGTCGGCAGGTACTAATGTACTTTATCTTTCTGTGTGTTTAGTCCTTGTGGTTGTTACTGGAGCAGAAGTTCCACATTCTAGACCATCTTAATCAAATAGTATATGATTTAATTTTTTATGTAGGAGAAGAGTCTCATATCTTCTTGGAAGTGGTTTTCGGGAGAATTTAAATCGCTTGCTGCTGACAATTGTAGAAAGACAGACATATGCATCAATTGGCTGGGACATTTCCGACTACATGTCTACTTCGGTCTCTAAAGTTACTCACCAGGAATTGCAGCTCAAAAGCCAGAATGAACACACAACAAATACTTTAGATCCAACACATCTTTCCGGAGGTCCTCCTTCGCAAATAATTCATGAACCATTCCTTGATCCCCCTGGAGGTCACCCACTTAAAATTGTCAGTGCCAACTTCAAACTTCTTTTTACTTATAAATCAGTGTGCTACTGTGCCATTATGTTTAGGACTCTAATGCATTGTGAATATTAAATAGACTTTAAAATTTGAAATAATCATTTTGCAGAAGGTTTGGAAGGTAATCAGTGATATGAGGATGGATATTACAAGTCTCAAGCTCAGGATGGATGAAATGCAGAGGATGCTAGAGGCATGCATGAATACGCAACTCCAGTTCCAACGCTTAATCAGGCATGAAGTCGCTGCAGCTCTAAGCTGCTCCTCACCAGGTTTGCAAGTTCTATGGAAACTCCTTGCATCAGTTTGCTTTTCTACCATATCCCTTTGCTTACTAAATAATAGCCCACATTCATCATTTCTACAGAGTCAGTTGATTGTGATTTACCAACTGATAAATCCAAATGGGACCTTGTCCGAAAAGGAATTTGTTGTGTTTGTAGCCACAACAATATTGACACCTTGCTGTACAGGTGAGACATTCTTGAAACAATCTGAATCAGTGTACGACACAATTCTAAACTTAAGCTTGTTTAAACTAAAGACATATTTAATGTAGATGCGGACATATGTGTGCTTGCACCAATTGCGCCAACAAACTTTTTGAAGAGAAGAAAAAATGCCCAATATGCCAATCACTCATTGTTAAAGTGCTCTCTGCTTTCAGGAACACTAATAAACTCACAACTCCCACCAGCAATCACTAGTTGAGGCCCCCCACATGCCACACTCGTACCTACACCAGCGAGTACATAAAAAAGATGACAAAACATGATACAAAAACACTGAGTTTTCAAATATGACAAACACAAATTCATTTCAGAGGCGACAAACATTTATAGTACATTCAAAATCATCTACGCCCTGAAAACTACAACAAGATACAAAAAAACTAGTAGTTTGTTTGGAATGAATTATAACTAGTGATTATAGGACATGTAGTTAGACACGGCCTTAGTTCCCTCAGCAACAGCATGCTTCCCAAGCTCACCAGGTAGCACCAGTCTCACTGCTCCTTGTATCTCCCTTGCAGACATTGTCCTCCTATCTGTATAATCCGTCAGCTTCCTCGCCTCCACAGCCAGTCTCTCAAACATATCATTCATGAACCCATTCAACACAGTCATAGCTTTGCTTGATATACCAACATCTGGATGCACCTGTTTCAACACCTTGAACAAGTACCTCTTATACCCAGGTTCATCCCCTCCTCTCCTCCCTTTCTTCCTTTTCCCCTTACCACCACTTTCATTCTTCTTCTTTATTTCAGTCTTCTTGTTTTGTTGCTTCTCTGCATTGGGCTGTTCTATGGTCTGCTCTTGCTGGTTTTTGTGCACAATTGGAATGGACTTGCTGGTTGGGGTTGGTTGAGTCTGTAGTTCACTGTTTGCATCAGTAGGGAATAGATCTTGCACAACTTCCTTCACGACATCTTCAACAGTAGAGTTTTTGTTAAAGCCGGATGGGATGTTGGGTAGTGGTTGGTTCAGGTTGGTAGTGGTTCCAGTTGAAGGTGAGATGACAGCAACTTCCACAGTCTCTTTCACAACTTGTCTAGTAGTCCGCCTAACCACTGACCCGACCGCTCCCTTCTTGTCGCTGCTGCTGACACTTGAAGATTTCGAACGCTTTGGAGCCATTCTTGTCTCGTTATTATCTATGGGGTTCTTAGTTCTTTACCACAGTACACAACCTTAACTCTGTGAAACGAGTGGGTTTTTTTAAAACAAAAAACTGTCAAAATGTTGATTAATAACTGCTAGAGGGGGTCTCTGATGTAAGTGCCAAGTGTCAGACATGTGTAACGCATACGTGGGTGCAGCAGTAACACGCGGCTCAGTGATTGAAACCCAGCAACAGTAAGTCTTTCAGAGATTTACTTGTTAGCTTTAATTACCAAACATGCTCCTACAACATTTAATAGTTATAAGGGTATATTGCCGAAACCACTAATAAGTTTGGATTTTTTCCGGAAATTATCATATCTTTAAAAAATTATAAAGACACACTCTTATGTTTATAAAATTTGTCAGAAATCACTCATATATTTAATTTTAATTGAAATATTAATAAAAATAATAAAAAACTTATAAAAATAGGAAAAACACATAATTAATTAAAAAAATCATAAAAAACATTTAAAAAAATTAGAATATAAAAATAATATAAAAATAAAAATTGAAATGTATTCATATGATATGTATACATATGTGAAAAATGAATTTATACAAAAATATGGCGTATTGAAAATTACAAAAATTTACCAGCAAATATCATTGCTCAATTAAATTTTAAAAAAATCTTAATTTCTTAAAATGAGTGTTTAAACTTTACTTTATATGCAGTAAAATTTGTGTTTGTATGCTTTATATGTAAAAAGTATCAAAATTTATATTTGTATACGCTATTATGGCGTATGTAGTAAGTGTAACCGTATAACATACTATTATTTATTCAATATAACTACTAACTACACATGCAAGAGAATGGATCAAATGAAAAGTGGTAGTTTGGTTATAAAATGCAAACAAATCTAGATCGTCCATTAAATTACATCCAACGGTTACAATAAATCATATTAATTAATATGTTTAATGATAAAAGGGCAATAAAAGACAATAAAGGAAATATACTTTATAATATATTTTACAAATATACTAATTAGATTCAATCCCTTATTTTATGGTAACAAACATTCAAATCTATTAATTAGTTTATTAGAAAAGTCTGATTATCAATGACTTGCCCTTCATCATATTATCAACGACTTTCACTTCATCAGAATTAATTAATTAATTAATTAATAGAAAAGTCTGATTAGAAAAGTCACTGCACTCTCGTATGTTATGTAATCATAATATTTTAGTATATGTTTCAATATTTGAACCCTATATTTGATTTCAATGATATCCCCTATTATAGCAAATCATGAATCATAGATGTCTTATAATTGAAAAGTTTAGTTTCTTATCTGTGTTTTTGTTACCATTGATGTTCCAATAGATTTATTTCAGTTTTAGTATTTACACGGGTCTGATTTTGTATTAATAATATATTTTTTTGTATGATCCATACATTGTACACTTTTGATTCATGAATTATAACATAGCAAATAATGAATCATGGATTCCATATTATAGGTAACATTATTTATAACAGTTAATGAATCACATAACAACAAATGATGAATCATATGCACTTATAATTCACTATTTCATCAAAATATGTATCTTTTATATCTCTAATAAGTGATATTACAACGATGTCAACTCGTTTTTTCAGTAAATATTTGTCTCCCCTTTCTACTCTTGCTCTTACATTCTGTTGCAACACATAAAAACAATCAATAATTAACGAGAAATATTTATTCGCAAAATATTTATGTACAGAATCTGAAACATGATCCTATGCATGATTCATGATATGCTGCAATATGATTCATGAATCATATGTGGCCAGATACTGAATCATGTGTAAACGAGTGTTAATAAACTGAAATAGTAAGCGACTTCCATATTTCTACCCAAATCTTCTTGGAATTATTATCGCGGTGATGTCGCGACCTGCAAACATAAAAGACTTTGAAAATCTACATGACATGTAACTAATCGATACACCAACCCAACGTTACCGACTTGAGGTTTCCAAAAGCAATGTAGGGTTTCAAAATCGCCGACCGAGAGTGAGCTAATGACGGTTTGGGGTGTTCACGCATTGTCTCGGAGCTGAATTTTTGGTTTTGTTGATTTGCAAAATCAATGCTCAAATCGAATCAAAACTGAATCTAAAACCATGATTTTAGGGATCTCAAAACGATTTAAATTTTAGCAATTTCAAACCGCCTGATTTTTGGTTTTTTTGGACTAATCTACCCTTACTGAGTTTTTGAAATAAAAATCTCGTATTTAATGTTTCAATTAATTATATTTCGACCCCCAAATCAATAGCCGTCCGATCTGATTATTTAATGATTGAGATCTGTTTATATTTTATAACCAAAAGGTGCTTTTCACCTGATCCTTACTCCACATGCAAATTATAATTCTTCTATTGAAAGCTATAATTTTGATATAAATGTGAAAACTAAATTTATACAAAAATATGGTGTCTTAAAATTACAATATAATACCATGTAACTCATAATTAATAGTGGCACCATAAAAATAAAAAAACTTCAAAATTTTATAAATTTGTGAGACACTATATTTTTGTATAGATTTAGTTTTCACATTTAATACATACCGTATGAATAAAAAGTATACTACTTCATTTAAAATTAATTTTTATATTTTATTTAATATCCTTATTTTTAAAAGTTTTTTTTATGATTATTTTAATAATATATGTATTTTTTAGAAGTTTTTTTGGTTTTTGTTAATATTTCGGTTAATTTTAAACATATGGATAATTTTTAAGACGCCATATTTTTGTATAGATTTAGTTTTTATATTTAAATTCATATCATATGAATGCATTTCAAATTTCTATTTCTATTTTATATTTATTTAATATTCTGATTTTTTTAATGTTTTTATGATTTTTGTTAATTAATTATGTATTTTTTTCATTTTTTTTTAAGTTTTTTTTATCAATTTTATTAATATTTCAATTAAAATTAAACATATGGATGGTTTCTAACAAATTTAATAAACATAACGGTGTGACTTTATAATTTTTATAGATATGGATGGTTCCCGAAAAAAATCCAAACTTATGGATGGTTTCCGACAATTTACCCTAGTTATAAATACGCCACTAGTTATTATGTTTATAATCAACATTAAGAAAACAACATTTAAAAGATGAAAGTACATGTACTAAGATGGTTAGAATTGAATTAACAAAGACATGTGCCACAAAAACTAGACATCACATATAAATGTTTCGTTCTTTCAAGCTAGAATCAAAAAAGATGCCAGACTAAACCTTGCCACAATAACAGAAACCAGACTCCTACACAGCAAATTCAGAATGGATAGCAAACTACAAAGCTCTACTTGATAGCATGTTTGGCCTTGGAGTGCGAATCTAGAGCTTTGTCAGAGTTGAATGTCTTGCTGCAAGTGCCACAAGAAACTTTCCCAGAAGAGGCTGGTGTCTTAGCTGCCTGCTTAGCAGGGTGGGGTGTTGCTACGTGGACGACAGAAGCAGCAACCTTCTTCCCATCTACAGAATAGCAAGCTTTGTCAAAATTTAAATCACAGCATTCTAAGAAGATATCAAGAATGCAAATGATTTTAAAACATAAGTTAACCTGTCTTCTGTGGAGTAGTGAACTTTGCCTTTTTGGAAGGAACTGGTGTTTTTGACTCGGGCTCAGTGGGCCTCTTCTTGTTCTCCTTTAAACATAAAGATAGAGCACATCAACAGATGAATCAAAAATCTTTGAAAAAAATAACTAGAAGATACCTTAATGGGAGTAGGGGTTTTCTCATCTTCTTCATCTGAGCTACCATCTTCAGCGTCAGAGTCATCATCACTATCACCAAGTAAATCCTGTAAGCAATGGTGAAAATTCAGAGAGCAGATAATTATAAAGAAACTCAGGTAACAAATGCAGAACAACAGAGAAACAGGTACATCATCATCATCATCATCAGACGAATCATCTTCATCGCTAGAATCGTCATCACTATCAGCTTCAACTTCTTTAACTGACTCTTCAGCCTTCACTTTTGGCGTAGCAGCAGACACTGGTTTGGGTGCCACAGTTTTTGCAGGCTCAGGTTTTCCTATAACACATAGTCAACAACTCAAATCAAACCCGCACAACTGTAAATCAGGGAACCGTTATCAGGTTTCCAGGATCCTACCATTTTCCAAGGGCAAGACCTCATCCTCTGAATCACTCTCAAAGTCTGGAAAAATGAAAAAATGAAATAAAAAACCAGAGACAATCCAACTAAAACATTTATTCAGATGAAGACAAAGCACAATCACAATGCTCACCATCACTGGGGTAACCTTCGTCATCGACAGGGTTCTGAGTCTTGTAACCACAGAAGAAAACGCTCCCATTCTTCCAGTTATGCGAAAGCTCAAAATCCTTTTCAAAAACGACATCATACTGAATCTGAGGAAACTTCTCAGCTGACAGAGTGCCAATAACCAGCTTTTGACCATCAACATTCACATAAACCGGTACTGACTCATTGTTCCCCTTCTTAGATTCGCCAATAGAAGCCTACACAATCATAATCATCAATTTATAAATAGAAAGAATCCAATTTCAAAAATGAAATCACAACCCAATGATAACCAATTAAGTACCTGAGAAAGATGAATAAGATTTCCTACTCCTGGACTCACTTTCAACGGCACACCCGCTTTCACTTCAACACCTTATTCAACATGGAAACAAAATTTATATAAGCCGCAAAAATCCAGTAACAATATCTGATGTATTAACATCATCCATCGCTATCTATAACTTCACACACAGATTTTAACATAGCGATTTACGCATACAAAAGAACATCACATCAAAGATCCAACAAAACAACCAAGAAAAGACGCAAAGAACTCGGCAAATCGAAAGGGTAGATACGTTAAATCTTACCCCAAAATTCCATTGATGAGATCTGCGGAGAATCACAATTCTAGGGTTTGGAGCGAGAGAGTGTTCGAGAAGTTGTTTATAGAGAATTTGCCGCCTGTCTTCGCTAGGGTTTCTCTCACTATGACTGAACTCATCTGAATAAAAAATAAAAAGATATTGCGTCGTTGAGCACTGCGAATGGGCCTGCTGCTTGGCCTTAGGCTGTCCACATAGCTTGATGACCATTGAGCTTCACTCGAATTTTCTCAATTGATGATTTAGATTTCGAATTTTGGGATATTAAAGTTGTGTATTAACCGTTGATTTTAATTTTTTTGATAGTTAAGATCAAAATAATTTTAAATTAAAATAGGTAATTAAATTAGTAAATTACACATACGGACGATTGAAAATGACGATTATCAATATTAATCATTAAATGAATGAATAGAAATCAATGATTGAGATAATGTGATTTTGTCTCATGGAAATCTATATGTTCTTCTAAAACTTAATCCTGAAAATTTATTCTATCTTGTATTCTCTTTTAGGCATGCCTAAATATAAATTATTATGGTATTAGTCATGCGTGAGTCAGCAAAGGCGCGTGTACAGCTGCTGCTTGAGCAATAATGACATCCCGGTAAAAGCACAGACGTGAGCAGCAATGCAAGAGTAGCAGGATGAGTAGCAATATCATCACCGATATCAATGCAAGAGCAGTGGAGTGTGCATCATAAGAGGGGTATAGAGGCGACGACACAAGCAACAACCGAATCCAGGGTCTGCTGCCCCCCAATCATCAGAGACACAAGGTTTTTAATAGTTTTTTTTAGATTATGAACGGTTAACTCTAGTGTTGTAGTGGACTTGTTTCAGAAAATACGCTTGCTAGTTGGCTACTTTGGGAGTAAGGATCCAGAGTGACAAGTATTTTGTTGATTTTGATTGATTCCAACCGTTAGATTATTAGAAGTTAATGGTTGAGATAGTATCGTACTGTCCTACGTATAAATGTATGTCCTTTTTGATCTATTTCCATAGAATTGGTATATCAAACTTAACAAATTTAGATTGATCAAAAAATAATTAATCTTAAATTTAAACTTCTCAATCAAAATAATTATCGACCGATTTTCTTGTTCTGACGGCCCATTAATATGCACTCGGCCCAAAGGTATTTCCACAACATAGAAAGATCCAGAACCTTATACGGTTTAACTATTTTGAATCCACCCTTCTTCTTGAGAGTTCTAGAACTCGTTCGCGCATTCTCGATACACAACGTAATCATCAATCTCAACCGTCGATTCTAAAACATCAACGGTCCTCGCTTCACAAATCCCGACTATAAAAACCTGAAGAAGTGCTGAGTTTGTGCTGAAGGAAAGAAAGAGATTCGAACTCATCGATTGATAATCGGAAATGTTCGGCAGATCAGCGCCGAAGAAGAGCGACAACACTCGTTACTATGAGATTCTTGGAGTCTCGAAAACTGCTTCTCAGGACGAATTGAAGCGAGCGTATAAGAAGGCTGCGATCAAGAACCATCCGGATAAAGGCGGCGATCCAGAGAAGGTATTTTGATCGTTTTAGCAGTTTCATTTTCGATTTTGACGCGATTGAGGTTGAATTGAGGTTTGATTGTGTGAGTTGCAGTTTAAGGAGCTTGCGCAGGCGTATGAGGTTTTGAGTGATCCGGAGAAGCGTCAGATTTACGATGAGTATGGTGAGGATGCGCTTAAGGAAGGAATGGGTGGAGGAGGAGGCGGTCATGATCCGTTTGACATCTTTTCAGAGCTGTTTGGTGGAGGATTTGGAGGTAAGTAGGATTTTGATTAGGTTTTATGCTTGTGTGCGTTTGTCAAGGTCTGCAGTGTAATCGATTTCAGTTTGATTTAATTTGTAATGCATTTGAAACAGGTGGTGGAAGGGGTGGTGGTAGAAGGCAAAAGAGAGGCGAAGACCTTGTTCACCCATTGAAGGTGTCCCTTGAAGATCTGTATGTTGGAATCACCAAGAAGTTATCTCTTTCCAGGAATGTGATCTGCAGCAAGTGCAGCGGGTGAGTTGCAATTACTTTTTTGGCTTTCAAATATTGTATGGATTGAATAATGTGTTGATGAGAGTGTGTGATTGGTATT
This sequence comes from Sedum album, assembly GCA_006409495.1. NCBI lineage: Eukaryota > Viridiplantae > Streptophyta > Magnoliopsida > Saxifragales > Crassulaceae > Sedum > Sedum album. Next base: position 50,681 of record QZGG01001104.1, read on the forward strand.
TGCAGGAAGGGATCAAAGTCTGGGGCTTCCACCAAGTGTGCAGGGTGTGAAGGACGTGGGATGAAAGTGACTATAAGACATCTTGGTCCTTCCATGATTCAACAGATGCAGCAGCCTTGCAATGAATGTAAGGGGACTGGAGAGGCAATCGATCCAAAGGATAGATGTCCGGAGTGTAAGGGAGAGAAGGTTGTTCCGGAGAAGAAGGTTTTGCAGGTTGTTGTGGAGAAGGGTATGAAGAATGGACAAAAGATCACTTTCCCTGGTGAAGCTGATGAAGCGGTAAGCATACTCAAATGTTCTCCCTCTGTATAGCAGACCATGAATTGGTGCTAACCTGATCATGGGTCATTGTTTCTTGATGCAGCCTGAGACAATCACTGGCGACATTGTATTTGTGATCCAGCAAAGGGAGCATCCAAAATTCATTCGTAAGGGTGATGATCTCTTCTACGAGCACACTCTCACATTGACTGAAGCCTTGTGTGGATTCCAATTTGCATTGACACATTTGGATGGGCGGAAGCTCCTGATCAAATCAAACCCTGGACAAGTGGTGAAGCCAGATTCTTACAAAGCAATCAATGATGAAGGGATGCCTGTATATCAGAGGCCATTCATGAGAGGGAAGCTGTACATTCATTTCAATGTTGAGTTCCCAGATTCATTAACCCAAGAACAGCGTGAGCTACTGCTGGATGTGCTGCCACAGAAGCCAGCCAATGAGTTGACTGATATGGAGATTGATGAATGCGAGGAAATAACTCTCCATGATGTTAATATTGAGGAGGAGATGAGGCGGAGACAAGCTCAAGCCCGTAGCCAGGAAGCCTATGATGAGGATGATGAGATGCACGGACCTGGCGGTGGCCAAAGAGTCCAGTGTGCTCAGCAGTAGAAATTTTATAAGAATGTGGACCTTTGTTTGTGCACTCTTCTTATGAAAACTTGAGGTTTCTTTAAAGAAAGTTCTTAGAGTCCGGTTTCTTTACGATTCTGTGCATTTGTGCAGATTGACTTTTTAACTATTTGTATTTTTTATTTAACTATATGTAGATTCAAATATGTATTTGTGCAGACGCTAAAAGACAAAAATCGTACACTAGAAGATAAAATTACAAAAAGTATGAATTTGGACTGTTTGATCAAATTGATCCAACGGTCATTTGTTTGATTGCACTTGGATTGCAAATGAATCTAATCCCGTTCCCCTGATGCATGTATCTTTTCTTTCATAATCTGCATAGGGGTGCCAGCCAACTCGTTAGTCTGAAAGTCGTAAAAAGCCTGAGGCCCGGTTCGGCGTAAATTCGGTCCGGCTCGCTCGTCGGTCTGATGAAAGTCCGAGCCCGCTTTTATAGGGCCGGGCTCGGACTTGACTACTCAAGCCCGCACAGTTCGAAAGTCCGGCTCGACTAAAAGTCCAATCAAAAAAATAATATAATTTGTTAAAATATACATCTTCTATCATTTTATTTGTATACAAATCGATTTTAATTATAACAACATCCAATAAAATAGAAACATAAAATATGCAACTCAAACTTTAACATATCTAAAAGTATGAATATAACAAATTAAACTAGAATATTTTTTCTGTGATTAACATACTTAAGTAAGACGGAAGAATTTTATTTCACCTTCAATTCTATCAATTCAATAGTTTATATTGATAACCATTTATTTTTTGTCAATTCATTTAAATTTTAATTGAAAAATAATTTAATTTCAACTGCTAGATTAATCTAATCCAATAGTTAAAATTAAATCCTCCACTTAAAGTTATTTGTTTCTATTAAAATTTCATCTCGAGATAAATATCAAAAATTATAAAAGTACTTAAAAAACTATTTGTCATGAGATATTATTCAAAATATAATGAAATATATATTATCTTTAATAAAAATTAATTATTTTAACGAAAAAGCCCGTAAAAAGCCCGATTTTGGCCCGGTCAACCATAAGTCAATGGGCTTTTAAAAGCCCGCGGGCTTATGAATTTTGTGGAGGCCCAACCCGACCCGATTTTTTATGATTGACTCGAATATTTACCCGTGTTTAGGGCTCGGGCTCGGAATATTCGGGTGAGGCCCGGCTCGGCCCGATGGACACCCCTAAATCTGCAAGCATTTTTTGGTTGAAAATGGGACCTTTGTATACTATGACTTACAAAGCAAATGACTCATTGGAATGACTAAATATGAGTAGGTAGACTAAGGGCATCCGCAGCCATTTGCTCTAGGAGGATGTTCTCCTAGAGAAATTGCTGTTACTATTCATCAAATAGTAACAGCAATTATGCATAATTTACGCAGCCATTTGCTTCGAGAGAAATTTCTCTTACTATTCACAAATAAAATTATTTTTAAAATACTAAAATAATAACATTCAATTATTGATGTGTATTTTTAAAATACTAAAATAATAACATTCAATTATTTGGCCAATTTTTTCCAACTAGATTGCGAAAAGAGATTACACAAAGATAATTTAAAGTTACATAACATTAGATAAAAACCACAATCTAGCAATCGCTGCGAGAATGATAATAATTTGAAAAATATTCGTCGCGACTTCCTCCTTCACCGTTGTCTTCTTCATCCTCTTCCTCCAAATCTCGTAGAATTGAAGCCTTCCTCTTTGAAAAGTATTTCTTAGACTTTGGAGTCATTAGGTCTGTATTCATTTGCATTATCCTCGTCTCTTCCGCTAGTTTTCTTACATTTGCTTCGCGTTCTTGCATCTTATGGGTATGCTCCATTTGATTTTGAGCAAGCTCGATTTGCTTTTGTTGAATATCCAATGATTTTTTTTGGTTGTCCGCAATTGTTTGTAAAGCATACTATAGTGGGTAATTGGACTTTTACCTTTTCTTCTTGATTCTTTAGCCGCTTTCACTCCCGGTGGTCTCACCGGACTTGATGAACTTATAGGGTTACTTTCCGGTGTTGTAAATATCGGATATTCACTCCTAAGATCCGTAGGCATCTCACTTCCATGAAATTCTTCAACGAAAGGACTATCTTCGTATGCATAATTCGGTGGAGGAATTGCTTGTGTCGGTGCAAATGTTTGGTGTGTCTTCACCTCCTCCCAACATTCAAAGTGTATGAACGTTTTCTTTTTTGCCTCAACGTACATGATTTGTGCTTTGCGTATCTATATAAATAATAGTTAAATAAAGATCAAATTTAAAAATATTTAAATAACATAATATTATATTATAAATCAAACTACACACCTCATCTTGCACATTACCGCCAGATTCTGGATTTCTTCTTGCATATGAAATACATGAACCCATTTAATCAAATTTGGCTTCAACTTGTTCTATCGAGCGATAAGTGCTGATTGAGTTCTTGGCCCCAAACACATAACCACTTCACCGTCACGCACCGACCAATTTGCTATAAAATCGTTGTAGACTTTATCCCACAATTTATCAACTCTTTGCTTGTTGCCGGAAATTGGATCGGTGGATTGACGACAATAAGAAACACATAATTGCACATCTTCGGACATACACCAATGTGTTGCCATTTTTGAAGTAGAGTATGTAAGGAGTAGAGAAATATGTAAGTGTGAAATTGTAGTGTAAAATGAAAAGAATATGAGTTCTAATTTATAGGAAAAAATCAACTTTATCAACATTATTTTTTCTGAGTTTTTTTTAATTTTTTTAATTTTTTTTTAATTTTTTTAAAAAATATTTCGTTGAAAATTAAGCAAGACCGTCAGATCAAATCTGTCAAATCTCAGATTTGATCTAAAGGCTCACAAATTCTTCCCGTTATTTTCCTACCGTTTGAAGAATCAGCCCATTGGGCCCAAAATACGCCACGCTCTCCTCACGCGCCATCTTCCTCGTTCGTCCACAGCATGCGTCGCCAGATCCACTCGCGCAGAACGTTCTCGCTCGATTGCTCCGCGAGCAATCCTTCGCGAACGTTCGTTCTCGGCGAGCAATCCATCCTCTCGAGCACCTGCCGCTGCACACCAATTGAAGAACGTTCTCGCTGCTTGCTCGGAGAGAACGTTACCGCTGCAGATGCTCTAAGGTTACCGGAGGACACTTTATTTTTAGTAAAACATAGGACAGTATCCAGGCCGTCCAAATAAGTTATTTTAATGGTTTAGATTATTTTACTGACCACGACGATGGAATTTGGCTGATCTTATCTTTTATGTCGTTCAGTTTGCTTTTCTTTTCTAGTACTGTCTTCGAGCACACATTCGCTTCTCTAAATCAGAATCATTGAGAATGGAATCAAAATACGGAGAAACGGTGAAAGAGTATTTTCACTTTACTTAAACTTGTCTTGACCCTTGAAAATTGTACTTATTTGTATTTTAGTTTTGTTGTTTGTTTTGGCACCCCAAGGTTTTATTCTGGTTTGTTTTTGGCAGGGTTAAGAACTTGGGGTAGTGGGAATTGTATAGATTCTTGTCAGGTGTGGCAGGATTAAGGACCCAAGTTTCATGTTTTATGATCTGTTTTTAGATCCTTTTGTACTGTGATTTGAGTTAGTTTGATCAGTTTGTTTTCATCCGTCCTGTGGCACTTTTTTTAATGAATACACGTACAGTATAGTAAATATACGTTAAAACGACATTGTTTTAGTACTCACAATAAATAACAGCTCAATACTGAATCCGGATCCGTGCAACACACAATATTAATAATAAAAGATTGTTCTTGGTCAAAAACAAACTTTTTAATAAGAACAATTAAAAACCATTCTCAAGGGTTCCAGATGATTAAATAAAGCATGCTGTCAGATATTTAACAAATCATTCTCGTCCTGCATCTCTAACTTTGTTATTTAAGGGTGTGAGAAGAGTAGCTTGTTCATTGACAACTACAGTTCTGGAAGTAAACCATAACTACTGTACAAAATTAAACTATTACACTTTATTCCATTTGACAAGTAAATTATTTGTCAATTATTTCCCACCACCTGCTTTGCCAATTAAAGGGTTGTTAGAGTTATCACGTGTGGACATTGCAAGGTGAACGGTTATGGATAAGAACACCAAAGAGTCACCCTGCCTTTTCAGTAACTCTTAATTAAGTGTAACTATACTTAATGTACCTCTTATCTTTACTATATAAATAGACATGTGTAGAGCTCACAAATCAGTGAGTTGAAACTTTTCAATAAAACATTGTGTTCTTATATGGTATCAGAAGGGCTTCTTCCACATCACGTTTAGCTGAACATCAGAAGCAATCTAATTGCCATGGCCTCCACCACTGTCTCATTTCTCGGTACTCCGACGTCCGAAAAGCTGACGAGAGACAATTATTTACTTTAGAAGGCCACAGTTCTTCCGGCAGTGCGCGGCGCGCAATTGATCGGTTTCCTTGATGGCATAGATAAAGCTCCAGCTAAAACAATATCTATTGTAAACACCGAAAACACAACCGATATATCACCAAATCCTGCTTATGCAGTATGGCTTGACAAGGATCAACAAGTCCTTAGCTATTTGTTGAACTCCCTATCAAAAGAAGTGCTCACCCGAGTTGTTGGCATGGAACATGCCTACCAAGTATGGAATGCTATAGAAGCGATGTTTTCTTCGCCCTCTCGTTTTCGAGTCACGAACCTACGGATCGCCCTTGCCAATACTAAAAAGGGTGATATGAGCACTGTCTCTTACATCGCTAAAATGAAATCCCTTGGTGATGAACTTGTTGCTGTTGGCCTCGACCACGATTACGATGCACTTGTTGCTGCCATGCCACACCAACTCACTGTGAGTGATCTCTATGCCCAAATGACTAGCTATGATCAACGCATGGAGATGCTTGGCACTCAGGTTGGCAAAGAATTTCAATCCTCTATCAATTGCGCAATGCGTGGACGAGAAACCGCAATGGACGTGGAAATCGTGGCTATAGTAATAACAGTAGAGGTGGCCGAACTCCTCAAAACAACCGAGGCCGTGGACGAGGAAGAGGACGTACTCCTCAACGTCAAGTGACCTGTCAAATTTGTGACAGATTAGGTCATTCTGCAAATGAGTGTTGGTGGCGATATGAAAGTGAAGATTGCACTCAAGAGAAAGATGTTACCACCAACTCATACGGTGTCGACATAAATTGGTATACTGATACAGGTGCTACTGATCACATCACGGGGAACTTAGAAGCTGCAAGTTTGTAAAAAGTACAAAGGCCATGATCATGTTTACAATGCCAGTGGAGCAGGTATGCCTATTAATCATATTGGTCATTCATTTATACAGACACCCAACCGTAAACTTCATCTCAACAATATACTTCATGTGCCTAGTGCTTCAAAGAATCTTTTATCTGTCCATAAAATTGCTACAGATAACAATGTTTATTTTGAATATCATCCCAACTATTTTTTAATCAAGGATCAGGCAACGAAGAAAACACTTCTTAGAGGCAAATGTGAAGGCGGACTCTATCCCCTTACATCGTCATTGAACTTCAAGCATCTTTACAGCAACATATCTCATTAATCTTCTTCCAAGTAAAGTCATCAATTTTGAAACTCCTGTCGAACGCCTTCTACACACCAAACCAGATTACAATTCTCTTTGCATTTTTGGTTGTGCATGTTGGCCAAATCTTAGACCATATAACACAAGAAAGCTTGCGTACCGCTCAAAACAATGTGTCTTGTTGGGTTATAGTTCTATTCATAAAGGTGTCAAGTGCTTGGATGTGGCTATTGGACATGTGTACATACTCGAGATGTTGTGTTTGATGAGTCTGTATTTCCTTTTGCTTCCCTTCGTCAAAATGCCGGTGCTATGCTTCGTAAAGAACTTTTGTTCCTTCCTAATTTCTTAAAAAATTCCTCCTCGACCGTTGATCATGAGGGAGCACAAACAAGACAAACTGAGGTTTCACTTACTAGCACTAACCTCTTACACGTGGCTGCAGAAGATTTAAACGAAAGTGGTGCATTATTTGATGAAAACAACATTGCATCAAACCCCGAGATCGATGTTCCTATGAACCAAGATGAATTAAATGATTCCACACAAATACAGACAACCTCAAATGATTTAGAAGGATCAATTTTAGGATCTAATGAGCAGCACCCATGCACCGGTTCGAGCACACAACTTCAACTCGATAACACAGTAACCTCATCAAGTGTTGCTCCCTTGACTAACATGCAATCCACACATCAAACCTCATCTTCACCTGTAGCTGCTCGTACGCGTTTAAGTAAAGGCATTACTGCACCCAAGAAGTACATCGATGGCACTATTCCATATACTGGAAAGCGTGGTTTTGGTCTTATGTGCAGCACAGGAGAACCTACAAGTTTACAAGAAGCTCTTAATGACAAAAAGTGGCAAAAAGAAATGGACGAAGAATATCAAGCACTTACGAAGAATAATTGACGAGCACGTCGTTGAGTGCTGCAAATTTATCCCGACTCTCCTACTTAGTATAGTATTGGCAAGCTGGGGTCGAATCCACAGGGAACGGTGAGAAGTCGTCTTTTGATCTACAATCTAAAACTGGGGTTTGTGAGTAAACAAGAAAAAGAAAGAAACTGTCGCGCAAGTAACACTGGCGCGCGTCAAAAAGCAGTTATAAAGAAGTTAATAAAAATACAGAGATGAGCTCGGTTCAGATTCTTCACTATGAATTCCTATGTTTATCATTGGTCACAAAAGATATGTGATATAATGTTCACGTAGGTTAAGGTCCGGTCAAAGCTTAATAACCTACACATACATTCCGGTCAAAGTCCGTATGATATTATTACTCGGTCTAGTCTAATTAATCACGAATCCGGTCAAGGTAGTGATCAACTATTCTAGTATTACTCCTATCATTCACAGTCACGTACCTCTGATAGTTTAACTATAGATAACAGATTCTACAACTAAGTCTGCGGTGCAAGGCTTCGCTTAATTGTCTAACCTAATTATCATGCAATTGAGCTTGGAATAATAATACTAAACTTATCGTGCAATTAAGAATAAAACCTCAAAACATGTAATTCATAGATCTGAATCCAAACCGAATTCAGTAAGTTAGCTAGACATACTGAATGTATACATCTCAAGAATTAATATTAAACAACTAAAGTAACAAGGCAAATCTGAGTGACGCGTCGTCTTGCTCGCGTCGGCAGCTCGCGCACACAGCTCTCGCAGCTAGGTCTGAATTCCGTTCTGAGTCGCCTCTCTCTATTTTCGCATATATGTGATTTCCTCCATGCTCAGTATTTATACTTGTTCCTTCTAGGATTTCCACGAATAATTAGGCAAGAAAATATGTAGGAAATCATCTTTATCTCTAAAAATCAGCTTTGGGAATATCTTGAGCTCCAAAAACTTTAGAAATATTTTTTGCGCGTGATGACGTCATCGCTCCGGATTTGTCGCTGATTGCTGACGTCATCGTTTTTGCTCTGCACTGCGTGACCCATACTCGCGCGCCACACTGCTCGCGCGCCCGTTGGTCTTTGGCTCTTGTCACTTCGTTGTTTTTTTGTTCCGAGATTCAGCCTTCTTGTTGCACTTTTGTTCTAACTCTTCTGTTAAACCTGAGATATAAAACTACACCAAAACCGTAATCTTATACTAAATATGTTAGAAATATAAGCAGTGTAATGAACCTAAAACAACATACAAAAGTGCTTTATCAATAATACTTGGCATCTTGTTCCATTTACACATGGTAAAAATATTATTGATTGTAAATGGGTTTATCGAATCAAAAAGAATGTTGATGGTACAATAGACAGATATAAAGCTAGGTTGGTGGCGAAAGGATTCAAACAAAGATACGGCATAGACTATGAAGACACGTTTAGTCCTGTTGTAAAAGTTGCTACAGTGAGACTTGTTCTTGCAATTGCCGTTTCTAAAGGCTGGAGCTTGAGACAGCTAGACGTAAAGAACGCGTTCCTACATGGTGTTCTGAAAGAAGAGGTATATATGAGGCAACCACCAGGCTATGAAGATTTACATGCTCCGCAACATGTGTGCAAACTCTATAAAGCATTATATGGTCTCAAACAGGCTCCAAGAGCATGGTATTCACAACTAAGCTCAAAATTACAAAATCTTGGGTTCACTCCGTCTAAATCAGACACATCTTTATTTATTTATACCAAGTCAGGTATCGAATATTTATCCTGGTATATGTTGATGACATCATTGTGGCCAGCTCGTCAATCAAAGCGACATCAGCACTTTTGCATGATTTGGGATCTGACTTTGCTCTCAAGGACTTGGGTGATTTGCATTTCTTTTTGGGAATTGAGGTAAAGAAATTTAAAGATGGATTGATTCTATCACAAACAAAATACGCATCAAATCTCCTTTCAAAAGTTGGCATGCAAAACTGTAAGCCTTGTCCCACGCCTTTGTCCTCATCTGAAAAGCTCTCTGCATATGAAGGAGAAGCTCTTGGTCCCGAAGATGCTACTATTTATAAAAGTATTGTTGGGGCTTTACAGTATCTTACATTAACTCGACCTGATATATCTTTTTCAGTCAACAAAGTATGTCAATTTTTACATGCACCAACTACAACACACTGGACAGCAGCTAAGAGGATCTTAAGGTATGTTAAGAAAACATTGGACTTGGGACTCACTTTCCAAAGATCGTCTTCCACTTTGATCAGTGCATTTTCGGATGCCGATTGGGCAGGATGTTTAGATGATAAAAGTCAACAAGTGGATTTGTTGTGTACTTTGGACCAAATTTGATTTCATGGAGCTCTAGAAAACAAGCCACGGTGTCAAGGTCCAGCACTGAAGCCGAATATAAAGCAGTAGCAAATGCAACTGCTGAAGTTATTTGGTTAGAGTCATTGCTTGATGAGCTCGGTATTGTTACAAAAGAAGTGCCTTGTTTATGGTGTGACAACTTAGGCGCCACTTATTTATCTGTTAATCCCATATTTCATGCTAGGACAAAGCATATTGAAATTGATTATCATTTTGTTAGAGAAAGAGTTGCAAACAAAAAAATTGGATATCAGATTTGTTTCATCGAGAGATCAAGTCGCATATGGATTTACAAATGCCTTGCCTGTTCGAGATTTAGAAGAGTTCAAACATAATCTCAACTTAATGAAGTTATGATTAAGGGGGGCTGTTAGAGTTATCACGTGTGGACATTGCAAGGTGAACGGTTATGGATAAGAAACCAAAAAGTCACCCTGCCTCTTCAGTAACTCTTAATTAAGTGTAACTCTACTTAATGTACCTCTTATATTTACTATATAAATAGACATCTTCCTATTAAGAAATGGGGAACCAATTCTGACGGTTATCCCCAACTCAACCGTCATCCCTCCAACCGTCCTATCGCAGTTGTGAATTGATCATACAAATGTACATTAACTTTATGGTGGGCACATATTCTGACGCCTATGTTCTGAGGCCTATGATTTGACCGATCATCTGAGTCCAGTTTTTAAAAGATCTTTGGATTCATTAAAAGACAGATTTTTTATATGATTGAGTAATGTTAAGAGAAACGAAGAATTTAGATGAGACAATAAATTTAATATCAGTCTATCGTTGAAGGGCTACTGAACAAGGAAGTACCAAATTCTAAAATGAGATAGTCGATAAATCTACCACCAGGGGTACATCGAATAATAAAAAGAAATCGATGAAAAACAATTATGGTGCGTCCACTTTGAAGGAATGGAATGCATTTCGTGGGAATGAAATGATGAATTTGGACATAGTTTCATTTTAGATTCATCCTTTCATTCCATTCCAAGTGATTCCATTCCAACGAAGTGAACACACCATAATTGTTTTGTAAATGATTTGACCGATCATTTGAGTACGGTTTTTTAAAAATCTTTGGATTCATTAAAAGGCAGATTTTTTACGTATATGATTGGGGTAATGTTTAAGAGAAATAAAAAGTTTGGGTGAGACAATAAATTTAATATCAACCGTTGGATTAGATTAATTCGTGATTGGAATTAAAGTTGGTTTTATATAATAGGCGGCTGAATTTGGAAAAAAAATCTTAGCGGTTTATATTTTTGAATCAAATCTCATCTTTTGGATTGTTAAAATTCAATGATTGAGATTGTGTCTCACATTTACTTATCCGTCCTTCTAGAACCTTACTCTATGATTGGGTATCCACTAAACGAACGATTTTGTTCGATTTAATTTTTTTGAATCAATTTAGTTTTTTCAAAAACCAAACTGTTATGATTTTTTAATTATACGATTTTCTTAAAGCCAGAATCAACATTCTTTTAAAATGAGGATTTAACAAGCCCAAATTCATTTAGAAGTATGACATTTAAGAAACGTTTTTTAAACTGGGACATTTAAGAAACGTTTTTTAAACTGGGACTTTTAAGAAATTGAATTTCATAAATGAAGCATTTACTTTTGGAGACCCCAATCCAACAACTTCTCAACTAAAAGATGTGTAAATGATCGGCCGGCCAAATTGACTGCACTTATGGTGTGTTCACTTCACATGAGTGGAAATGAATCGACGAAAGAATGGAATGAGAGAGAAATAGAATTAGATAAGGAATGGAATAATGATTCCATTCTTTTGTTCAATTTTCATTAGCAAACAAAGTAAATAAATTGAATAAATATATATAAAATGAAGGATGTTGTGTGGAGTTATTTAAATGGATCAAGAGAAATCAAATAAGGGAATGGACTTATACCATCTATTTTCGGAGGAATGAATTTTCTTTATTTTGGCTTTGAATATAATGAAGTTGGAATGACTCATTCCATTCCATTAGCCCAACCAAACAACATATATTTTCATTCCATTAGGAACGAACATTCCATTCCACCAAAATTGATTCCATTCCAACGAAGTGAACACAACCTTAGGGTATATGCAGCGGGGGCATCCTTACTTGCTATGTAGAACATCCTCGCTTCTAAAATTATGTAGCGGTTGATTTCTGAAGAAGAACGTCTTTAGAAAATTGCTAGAGGACAACGGAAGTACACAAAAAATTGTTTGCACATTCATAAAATATAAAATAAACGCGTGGCTCAAGCCCAATAACTATAAATATATGTCCATTATAAAAAAAGTTTTACAAAAACGCTATGTATAATTCCCGATTTATAGAGCGTACATAAAAATGCTTTGTTTTATAAGACATTATATGAAGTTTTGTTTTAATTCGTCATATATTATAAACAGTTGTGACGTTTTTACAAAAAAAAAAGCTTTTAATTTACAAGACATTATATGACGTGTTTCAAAATCGCCATTTATTATAAATAATATATAGCGTTTTCATTTTCACAAAAACGCTTTGTTTTACAAATCATTATAAATTATATTTTGTATGTGATTAGTATTAATAAATTCTCTTGAAGCATTTTATGGTTACAAATATTTTTAAAAATGTTATTAAACAAATTTGCAACTGTAAAAATTTCTCATTGTGAAGTGCTCAACGGTGCAGATGCCCTTAGTTTATTTGGTATTTACTTGGAAGTGTTTAAATGCAATACAGAGGTAGAACTGAAAGTGTTAACATTGTCATGGGAGACCGCCTTTATGTCATCCGTTACCTTCCGTTGTACAGGGCTGCCCTCACTGACGACTGGGAGACAGCTGAGTCTATCTTCGACAAAGATCCAGATTCAGACACAGCTAAAATCAGTGGCACTTTGGAGACCGCACTCCATATAGCGGTCGGAACCAACAGTTCCCATAGATTTGTCGACAATTTGGTGAATAGATTAGCTGTTAAAGACTTGACAAAGCTTAGAACAGCTGACTACTTGTCCAACAACTGCCTTCACTATGCAGCTAAAGCAGGGAATACCAAGGCCGCAATGGCTTTGGTGAAAAAGGATCCTGAAATGGTATGATGGGGGTTTAACCCAGAAGAGAGGTGAGGAAGGGAGGTGACGAAGTAAGACAGAAGTAATTTTATTCTCTGCCTTCAACTCTTATTGCATGGCCTTTATATAGGCTGTTTATTGAGTTTACATTATTCAGAATTCAAAGAGCTACTATGCCCTTTTACATTCGTTTACCTCTAATTAATTATAGTCTTTATGCTGACTAGGTTTATTACGCATCCTTTGGCTTCTTCTTGCATTAGATGCATTAGATGAATCATATTCTCCTGTGCTATCTTGGATGCCCGCAACATTCCCCTCCGCATCGAAAAGGACCTTGTCCTCAAGGTCAAAAAGTAGGAAAATTTGCGCGAAATTCGTCCAAATGATATTTTTCTGAGATTGTGCGTAACGATAAGGCTTAACTCGGACAGACTGAGTTTTAGGTTTCAATAGTATCTGATGGTCTGCATGTGGAATCCGAGGAAGTCCTTGTGGGAGTGCAAACACCATAGAAAAATGATTTATAATTTTTTCCAACTCAACTCGGAAGTGGTGCGGCAATGAGGGTGACGAGGTTATTGACGGAAGTGTTATCTCATAGTTTTTAAATAAAGCAGGGACCAAGTGTGGTTGAACTAGTGTGGGTTGCCATTGACATTCCAATAAAAAATATGAAGCTGCTGCATTTGTAGAGACAGTGCTTTGAAGTTGAGTAAATGTCATTTGAGCCATTGTGCCATTTTGAAGTCCATGCAGACGTACCTGTTGTCCATTACTAATGAAGGAGAGCCATAATTCTTTGTAGTCAAAGAGAACTGGTCCAATGTGTGCTAACCATTCAATGCCTAGTACGATGTCAGTTCCATGAAGATCAAGTAAATGAAAATTCACCTTAAAGGGTTTGTTGTCCAGAACAACAGGAATGTTTGAACAAAAACCATCACAAGTTAATGACTCACCATTTCCGACCGTAACACTTAAGTGGCTAGAAGTTTCAATCGGAAGATTAAGAGACTTCGCAAGTCTCGACTGCATAAAATTATGAGTTGAGCCTCCGTCAACTAAGACCTTAGCTGAACGGCCCGCTACCGAAGCAGCCAAACGAATAGTAGAGGGTACGAAATGACCTTCCATGGCATGCAAAGAGATAGTTGGAAAATTCAAAAGTTTGTCAGTACTTTGATCAAAGTTGCAGTCTAAGTTGTTGATTACTGACGACGCTGGATCACAATCAGGATCTTCAACTATCAAACATTGAAATTTTGTTTTGCAACGATGACCAGGTTGAAAACATCATCACAATTATAGCAAAGACCGCGTGCACGTCGATCAGCCATTTCAGCTGTAGTGAGTTGTTTGATAGGCAAGCGCAAGTTGTTTTGAGTTGGTTGATATGTGGTTGATGATGGAATCATGGGGGATTTTGAAACTACTGAACTTAAGAAGCCACTTTTAGAAAGATCAAGCTTTTCCTCAATCAGTCGTGCCAGGCCAATCGCGTCTGACAAGGAAGAAGGTTGCTGAATAAATAAGTCTTTTTTGATGTCATCGCGAAGCCCGGATAAGAAGCAGTTGAGAAGATTGTGGTTTGTCAATCCCGGCGTTCGTGTTGATAAGTTCTCGAATTCAGCTATGTATGAAGATAGGGATTCGGTTTGACGAAATTTATAAAGAGCCGCCTCAGAGTTAACATAGTTAGATGCGCCAAAGCGGAGGCTTAAGTCCCGACTGAATGCATCCCAATTTGTGAGTTGTTGTGTACTATGCATCCATTGATACCAAAGGAGAGCCGGCCCAGACATATAAAAGGTTGCAATAAAGAGTTTTTGCTCAGATGGTGTAGCATGAAAGCTAAAAAACCGTTCAACCCACTACGCCAGAAAATGGCTTAAGTGACTTATGTTGATTAAGTCACATAAGCATTAGTCGCATAACTTATCGTTCCTGACTGACATACATAGCCAGTCGCTTAAGATATCTTATGTGACTGAAGATATGCGACAAGCATAAGTGTGTCGCTTAAGAGATCTAACGCGACAATTATCTAAGTGACAATCCATAGTTTGTCGCGTAAGTCTATTTTCAAATTGCCACGTACGCAAGGTTCAACAACTTTTTGTCTTAAGCGACTGACATTGATATATGTAAGTCGCATAAGTTTAAGTTCATAACAACTACACTATCTCAGCACACACTTCACAATCGGGAGCTCTCCTCATTTCACCTTCTTCTCTAAGGCGCCCCTTCAACCCATTTCACACATCCGACGAATTTCCCATGGACTTTGCTTGACACATTCTTCAATTAGGTATGGATCGTTTTAATTAAGTTTATGTTGTTTTAATGTATGCTAGGTTTGGTTGTGTGTGTGTTTGAAAGTGTATGCTAGGTTTGGTTGTGTGTGTGTGTTTGAAAGCTTGTAAATTTAAGGGACAATGATTATCTTGTTTCATTTCATAACTTGGTATCTCATTTGGGTAGTGAATTAATCTTTCTATGTTGTTGTATTTGATATATGGAGATATATATAAATGTTAATGTTGCATCTATGTAGAGATTTGTGTGATATGAGATGTTTGGTTATGAAGCTTCATAACTTTGTGAGTTCATAGTTTGTTTTCCTACATATGTACGTACAATGTTGAAGTTTACTACCAATCCCTAATGTATTATATTCGACATTAATATCTTAAGGTGGGGAGGAAATAAATGAAGATGAAGAACCATATAAAGAAGAGAACTCATACGAAGATAATGTGAAAAAGATAAGCAACCTCAAGATGAACTCTTATCGATACTTAAATCGGTTAGTTATTCAAGTGACATTGTTTAAACATCGAAAAAGTTAAAAAATGATATAGATGAAGACATGTAACTAACTTCATTATTTTTAATAATTTATTATATACATTTATATTACTTATATATATATTGATGTGGATTGTAAAAATTTCATAATTTCTCATATTTCTCACATTACTTGTATAGTTGTTACGTAACATGGGGATTCAACATGTGCTATTTATTAAAAAACTTGCTTACCTTTTGCGATTAACATTGATTAAGTTTGTCACATAAGATATAAAATTTCAGGCGGACTTCAAAATTTTCAGGCGGGATTCGGAAATTTCGGAGAAATCTAAAATTTCACCTGATTCGAGGGAAATCATTTTGCACCATTCTCCTTCTCCTCCACATCACTCCCTCTTCTCCGCCCACGAACTTTAACTTCCAGGAACCGATTCATCACGTCTGCATCTGCAGCTTCGTCTCCCAAGCCTTTCGATCTATCAGCTTCCTGTAATGGATCTGTTTCCAAGGGTTTGGTTTGGGTTCGGCTGGATTGACGAAGGTTGGGGTGTGGGGCGGCAGATCTGACAGGTCGGCTGGATGCGGCTTCTTCTGACGGTTCTGGGGTGGACGCGGGTTGGATGTGGATGGTTTCGGCGGGGTTGGGTGGCTCGGAACGGGCTGTGATGCGGGTGGATTGGGCCAGATTTTGCTGGATCTAAAGGGGTTGGGGTGGATCGGCCGGTGGCTCGGTTGCAGGAGGCTGCGGGTTGCGGAGGACGTGGCTCGGTTGCAGGCGGCTCGGTTGCTGGACGCTCGGCGCGGATGTGCACTACGCCAGAAAATGGCTTAAGTGCACTACGCCAGACGTGGCTCGGTTTTTTTCAATTGTTTCAATCTTCCTATTATGCTTTGTTCATGTTTCTTTTTATTTTACAATTTTGAAACTTTATGTGCTTTTGTATGCTGAGTTTTGATTTGAGATATACATTTGGCATTTCTTGATTGCAGGTTCTGAAAGTGTTCCCGAATCCAATGACTATCACGTTGATTCAGTTCGCTGTTGGAACCTTATGTGCCAGAGATCTTGGGAGTCAAGGGTTAAAAGGAAACTTCAGTGACCAAATAAGTCTCTTGGCAAACTTGGTAAGCCTGTAAGTATCAACTGTCAACTACTCCTCGTATGTGTTTTACTATCAACAAGTTCTTCAGACTTGACTTTGTTATTCAAACTCGAATTAGCATGACATGAATGTGAAAGGTGAATTCCCTGACTGATTGTGAAAGCTGAATTCCCATCTACTGAGGTTTCTCATTTATCTATATCTACGGTATGTACTATTTAGTTTTATGACTTTATCTTCTTTTTGCAGGAACTTGAGTTTTAATTCATTGGAAGGTGGTATACCACATGGAATGGGTCATAAGTCATTTACCAGATTGTAAGCATCGTATAATTGCCTGCTAGATATAGAAACCGAGAACTAAGCTTCTGGTGCAAATGGCTAATAATCCACATGAAATATGTTCAGGTGTTTTGATATATTTACCCCGGAAGAGCAGAAAATACTGCAGAAGTACCGAAACGAGAACTTTGATAAAAAGAACTTATTCCTAGCCAAAGGAGATTAATTGGAAAATGCCCATGTTGCTGCCCAAAGTGAAGTTGCTGGAGCTGCTTATGCTAATGTTGCCGACGCCTTATCTTTTTATTGTGTAGAGATAGCACTTTTGTACACCTTGTATTTGTGAAATGTTTTGAAACTTGATGTATTTGTAGAATTTGGTTTGAGTTCAATAAACTTGCAACTTGATAGTGAAGCGTTTGTGATTTCATAATGTTAAACGATTCCAGATACTAATATATTTGAAGTCACATAATCCATCTTATGCGACAAATCATACGTGTGTCACTAAAAGTTAAGCATAATGTGACAAGAACCTTATGTGACAACACTATGTTATGTCGCAAAATGTGTTTACCTTAAGGGACTAACATATTATAAGTTAGTCGCGTAAGTTTATTGCGACACGCCTTATGCGACTTACCTTATGCGACACCAATTGCGTCGCATAAGAATTAATGCGACTAACTTAGGGCTTATGCGACTATTTTTTATGTGTCACTTAAGTGTATTTCTGGCGTAGTGTGTCAGGAGCATTGATGCTTATTTTTTCCTTTGGAACAGATACTTATTAGAAGAAAAATCTAATTACAAAATCATGCTAATGCTCCTTATTCACACTGTGGATGCTTCATAAAAATACGGTAAGGAAAAATAGTGAAATGAGACTAATTTTCAATTTTTAAAATTATGCAGACGTGTACCTCTTGCATTACTCTTTACAAATGATATTTCCTAGAAGCTTGGAATATATTGAATGGTTTAATGACAAGCTGGCTTTGAAACTAGAATCTGCCGCCATTGTCGAACCTTTAGTTAACCTCATTGTAACTTCACATAATAAAGAAAGAAAATGTATAAGTTACTTGTTTTATTTATCCATTTGTGGTGATGTATGTGGTTTTGACACACTGTTAAAAGCTTCTGATGCATACACCTTACTTTTTTTTTTCGAAAGATAACTTTCATTGAAAAATAAGATGATCCTGCCTGATTTACAACACCCACACCATCAAACCCAGAAAACAGAAAAACAACACAATTCAATGCTCAAACAGACCAACAACAAAAGAGTTAAAACAAGAAACTGTTAAAAGCTCAGACGACAACACACAACACACCCAAAAGACATTGCATTCCAGCCTCAGGCGCAGGACAGCCACTGGAGCTTACTCTACAGCTTGATTTTAAGGGTCTCCATCTTTAAAGCCAACATTTTCATCACCCGTGTTACCACCTCGAGCTCATTTGGGGGAGCCCTAGCATTAAATAAATGCTCATTTCTTCCTCTCCATATCTCGTAAACAGCTGCGTTTATGACAAAAACGGTCGCCAGATACTCAACCCGACTTTTCCATTTATGCCTGTACAACCATAACTCCAACTCCATCCAGTTTCTAGCCGTGAGTCTAATTCTCATGCTCCCCAGGCAGGAGTAGAGAGCTTGCATTCTCGGGCAAGTGAAGAACATGTGCACTTCTGTTTCCCCTTCTCTACCACACCACAGCAATTACCCGTCACCATTCTACCATTTATCCAACCTCAAGGGAAGCTTTTCTTTAAACGCGAGCCAAGAACAAAAGCTGTGCTTCGGAGAGACACCTTGTTCCAGACCACCTCCGCCCACTTCGCCTTTGGGACTTCTTCCATGAGGGCACGATAAGTACCATCAACAGTAAACGGCAGTCCCGATCCCTTCCATTTAGTTCCCCCTTCCCCCTCAAAATCAACACATTTCTTCGCAAAAACCCGAGACCTCAGAAGGCTTTTCAATGGCCAGGTTAAGTGAGCTCTTTCTTCAAATTCCCACAACCCTTTCTCCCTGAAGTAGTGACTGCTCAACCATCTGATCCAAATGCTATCTTTTTTATTGCACAGATCCCATATGTGAGTGAGGTACAAAGCTTTATTGAACCGAGCCAAATCTTTTATACCCAAGCCCCCCTTGTCTTTATCAAGACAAACATCAGACCATCTGACAATACTTCTTCTACTCGAACTCTTCCCCGACCACAAGAAGCTTCTACAAATAGATGTAATGACCTTGATTGCACCTTTTGGAACGATAATGCTGCGCATCCAGTATGCACAAATAGAGGACAGCACATGCTTCACCAACACCAGCCTACCCGCATAAGATAAACACCTAGCAGACCAAGAAAAGATCTTCCCAAGCATTTTATCAATAATAGGCTTGTAACCAGATAAACTCGTTCTCTTAGAATCTAAAGGGGCACCCAAATACGTAATCGGCAGCTTCCCAATAGATAGGCCCAACAAATCAGCAATAACAACTTGGTTCTCAGGAGTAACACCACCAAAAAAAATGCTAGATTTATCAAAATTAATACCTAAACCTGAGCAAGCTGAGAAACTCTCCAAGGACCTCTTTTATACTCTGCACGCTCCAGAAGTAGCCTTTGCAAATATCAGTAAATCATCTGCAAACGTCAAGTGAGTTATTTTCTCAGTTTTACATTTTGGGTGAAATTTAAAGCGCTGATCAGACTCAAGTCTATTAAGCTTTCGCGACAGCACCTCCATCACGAGAGTGAACAAAAATGGAGACAATGGATCTCCCTGACGCAAGCCCCTGGTGCTGCCAAAGAAATCCACTAACTCGCCATTAATAAGCACGGAGAATCTCGCAGTCTTGATACAACTCATTACCCATGAAATGAAGACCCCAGGGAACCCCAACAGCATCATAACTCTTCTTAGAAACTCCCAATTAACCATGTCGTAAGCCTTACTGATATCTATCTTAAGCATGCATCTTTTGCTGAGATTTTTCCTACCATACCCCGAAGCCAACTCTTGCGCTAAACATATATTGTGGGCAATGTTTCTGCCTCGCACAAAAGCCGATTGAGAATCCCCCACAAGCTTCGGCAGAACCTCCTTCAGGCGTTTAGTTAGAATACTGGAGATGATTTTGTACAAGACATTACAACAACTGATCGGTCTATAGTCCTTTGGCCTTTCTGCATTCTTGATTTTTGGGATCAAAGCAATGTACGTCGCGTTTACTCCAAAAGGCATCGTTCCATCACGAAAAAATTGCTTTACAGCCTTAAAAATATCTTGTCCACAAAATTTCCACGCAGCCTTATAGAATTCTGCATTGAATCCGTCCGGACCAGCAGCTTTACTATTAGGGAGATCCTTTATGGCCTGTCCCACCTCATTGAAGGTTACTTCACGAGCTAATTCGATGCAATCCTCGGGCTGCAGCTTATTGCCATCAGTAAAAAGGAACTCATCAACCTCAATTTGCCCAGGGTAGTTCTCGCTGAATAGGTTCTTAAAGAATTTCGCAAATTCAAATTTAATCTCCTCATCACCATAGGCAACACGGCCATCCTCGAGTTTAACCGATAAGATTCTGTTCATGCTTCGTCTCCCTTTTACAATATTATGAAAGTACTTCGTGTTTAGATCCCCTTCCTTTGCCCAATTGATACGCGCACGCTGGCAGTTATACATATGTTGATATCTTAGCAATCTCCTCAAGCTGATAACCCTTTCTACCTCTTCCACCAACAAGCTCTCATCCTCAGGGGAATCAATAAGCCTCTGCTGAATATCAAACACCTTCTCGCGCGCATCATCAACTCTGACATTCATATCCCCCCTATATCCTTTCATGTCCACTTTAAGGGTGGCTTTTAAATTTTTCAGATTTCTATGAACATCAAAAAGGTTTTTACATCCCATCTTCCAGCCCTTCTTAAAAGCTCCCTCAAATTCAGGAGTGGCAGCCCAAAAACTCTGGAATTTGAACCAAGTGTTCCTTTTCTTTTGGTCCCTCTTTCACAATATAGCAGGACAATGATCCGATATCCCAGGATTAGCAAAATGACCCACCACATTTGGCAGCAGCCGCAAGAATTCAACATTCACTAATATCCTATCCAACTTACTCCATATCCGATTTTCCGCATGTTTGTCTGACCAAGTGAACCAGTGCCCCGAAGCGGAAATATCAAAAACATTAGCTTCCTCCGTGAATTCCCTTAACTCTCTAGTATTGTTTTCTCCCACAGCACTGCCATTCAATTTTTCATTAGCATTAAGAATACAGTTGAAATCCCCACAAATACTCCAAGGCCCCCCCTCACGCCTTATATTTGCAACGAGCTTCTTCCACAAACAAACCCTATCTCTACTCCTATTGAAGGCATACAGAAAAGCAATAGTACTTTTCACTGAGTTCCATTTAGTTCTACATATCACAACTTGCTCATCAGCATGAATAATCTCAACTTCAAAAACTTTTGGATTCCACACCACTAAAATTCTTCCCTTCTCAGCAGCCTCGTCAAAAAAACAAAAAGACTCCCAGGAGCTATCTGGCACGCAACCATTAACAATCTTCCTAATCCGTCTAGGCGTAACTTTTGCCTCGAGAATTCCCAAAAGACCTATATTAAACTTTTGAATAAAAGAACTAACCTCTTCATGCTTTGCTGGGTGATTTAACCCACGCACATTCCAGCTAGCAATCGACATCATTACACAAGGGATATTTTCGCTCCAGTTCCATTTCCCTTGGAGCGACGAGGGATGTTGTTCAACTTCACATTCCAATCAGATTCTTGAGACTGAATAATATTTTTCCTTTTTCCTTTCTTTCCTTTACCTTTGCTCTTTCTTTTCACTTCAACGAACGGATTTTCTGTGCTTTGTGCCTCACTTTCCTTCTCCTCCATATCAATAACTTCAATTCGTCTTCTTGAGTTCACCTCATCCAAAGTCACTTCAATTTGATCCGATGTTTGTGTTTCAGGGACAACGGAGCCCATGGGTCCCTTGAAACTATCCATCCTGGACTCACTCATTTCCTTAGATTTCTCTCCACTCCCTTCTCCCGTTTCATTCCCCCTTCTAGGCTCCACAACTACGCGATCCTCTTCTTCCTCATCCGTTTCAATAGCAATTTTTGGCCATTTGCAATTTTTTTCACCATGACCAAAACATTGGCAGTTAGAGCACTGTGGCGGCATCCAGTCATACTCTATCCTCTGAACGAAAGTCACTCCGTGCGGGCCTTTAATTGATACAGACTGAGGAAGCTGTCTTGATGCAAAGACTTCAATTAGCATTCTCGCATACATCAGTTTTGTATTTCCATTCGTGTACCCATCCGTTCGAATTGGCCTGCCCACTGCACTCGCAATTCTACTGAGAGCATCGATTCTTCGCAAGTGTGGTCCTAACTTCGGGAATCTGACCCACACAGGCAGCGAACCTACATTCTCCAAGGAATAATTTTCATCAGGCGACCAATTTTTTAAGACAATGGGACGGTTGTCGAAGGTCCACGGCCCTTGGTCAACAATACGATCTCTATCACTAGCAGACTTGAATTTGAACAAGAAAATGCCCAAATCCATTTGTGCCACCGTGACGAAGCTAGCATCACCCCACCTGGAGCGCACAAATCCCGAAACTTTCCCAAGAGACGGCCGCGTACCGAAGAACAACCCCACCAGAGACGAAGTCCATTCCTCTGCTAATTCCCCCCAGTCCTCCTCAGAAAACTCCACTTCATCCACCCCATACAGTTCTTGATGGAAGGTTGCATTGGCCCCTGCCCAAGCGGATCTGTTGACTTCATTCTTCTGTTGCCAAAACTCCTTCGCTCTTTCACCGAAACCTCCTACTGCCCCCCCATCCAGCAAGCCCACCACACCTTCAATGTTTCCTCCAAACCCCCTCTCTTCCTGTCCTTCAAGATCTCCACCAAGAGCAGCCGAAGACGCAGGACTCGTCGCCGCCATGTTCGCAGATGATTTTTCGGAGCCCTCGCATACTTTATCATCAAGTTAGAGTGTATAAATTGTTTTATGCCGTCGGGTTGACATCTTGCTTGCAGAAAATTCAGTTTGTGTCTTTTTTATTTGTCACTATAGCGTTCTGGATATGTTCACACTGAATTTTCATTTTGCTTAATGATAAATTTAGTTCGAGTGTTTTAAAAAGACTCTCTTATTTTCATACTGATGGATCATCTTCAAGGGTTATCGAAAATTCATCGATTCAAAGTGTAGCTGACAAATCAAATGCCTGCTTATATTTTGACTTCTACACATTAAATAAGGTAACTGAATACTTGAGAGATACTTGCACTATTGAACCCATTTACTGCTTACCAAATGGTTTTGTGACTTAACTAACAAAGTACAAAGGCTAGTTTGTTCTCTGTCAAGTGCATTGATGCTTATTTTTCCTTCTTTGGAACAGATACTTGTTCGAAAAAAATCAGATGACAACAGTCTGCTGATTCTCCTTATTCGCACTGTGGATGCTGTATCAAACTACCATAAGGAAGAAAACTGAAATGAGTCAAATTTTCCCTTTTTAAAATTACACATACATGTGCCTCTTGAATTACTCATTCCCAACGATATTATACAGGAAGCTTTGAATATCTTGAATGGTTAAATGACTGGCAGGCTTGGAAACCAGAATCTGCCGCCATAGTGGAACCTCCAGATCTTCACATTGTAAAGAAAGAGAAGGTATAAGTTACTTGTCTTATATAATTATTGTGTTTTCTGTGTTCTTATGTTAAATTCATCTATCTATTTAAGCTGATGGATGTGGTTTTGACAGACTGCTAAAAGTTTCTTGTACATACTACTGGCTTGATGAATACAGGCAATAGAATACAGATTACAGCACCCTGCTGATGCTCCTTCTTCACATTGTGGATGCTTCATAAAAATACGGTAAGGAAGAACAGTGAAATGAGACTGATTTTCCATTTTTATTATTCAATAAATTGCTGAATTTTACTGATAGAATTTTAGTTTGCTGGAAGAATCTGTTGGATTTGCTTGCATTTATATTTGTTCATATCATTTGTTGGTGGAATTGTTGAGTTCCATTAGTTTAACTCATAAATGTGCTTAATTTATGCAAGAAAAATGCAATCTGTACTTCGTAATATATCTGGCTAACAAAACATTTGATCATGTTGTTCCATTGTTTGTAACAAAAGTAACTCATAAATTGTAATTCCATGTTTGTAAAGTTCTTTGGCTTTTCCAAATCAACAACAATCGTACGCAATGTAGTTAATTTGACTTGTCGTCTGTTGAGGCTAAGGGTTTAGGGGTAGGTCTCTCTTCTGTCTGTTGTGTTGGTTGTTTTTATTGTTCTGTGGCTTGGCCTAATGGCCTTCGTAGGGCGTGAAGGTGTCTGTCTCTGGTTGCGTGTGTTGTGGGGTGTCTGTCTTCATCTTTTTTGCTCATAAATGCATTGCTTCAGCAAAAAACATTTGATCATGTTTGATCAGGTTTTACAGAAAATTAAATGCTTGCCAAATAAATATTTTTGACTTGACTAACAAAGTACCGAGAGATTAGGTTGTTCACTATCATGAGCATTGATGCTTATTTTTTCCTTTGGAACAGATACTTATTAGAAGAAAAATCAGTTACAGCATCCTGCTGATGCTCCTTATTCACACTGTGGATGCTTCAAAAAATACAGTAAAGAAAACAGTGAAATGAGACTAATTTTCAACTTTTAAAATTATGCAGACATGTACCTCTTGCATTACTCTTAGCAAATGATATTTCCAGGAAGCTTGGTATATCTCGAATGGTTTAGTGACAAGCTGGCTTTGAAACTAGAATCTGCCGCCATTGTCGAACCTTTAGTTAACCTCATTGTATCATCACATAGTAAAGAAAGAAAAGGTATAAGTTACTTGTCTTATCCATTTGTGATGATGTATTCGGTTTTGACACTCTGCAAAAAGCTTCTGATACATACAACTTAGTTTATGATCAAGTTAGAGTGTATAAACTGATTTATGCCGTCGGGTTGACATCTTGCTTGCAGAAAATTCAGTTTGTCTCTTTTTTATTTGTAACTATAGCGTTCTGGATATGTTCATACTGAATTTCATTTTGCTTACAGATAAGTTTAGTTTGAGTCTTTTAAATTGCTATCTAATTTTCATACAAAAGGTTCATATTGAAAATTCATCGATTCAAAGTGTAGCTGACAAATCAAACGCCCGCTTATATTTTGACTTCTACACATTAAATAAGGTAACTGAATACTTGAGAGATACTTGTACTGTTGAACCCCATCTACTGCTTACCAAGTGGTTTTGTGACTTAACTAACAAATTACAGAGGCTAGTTTGTTCTTTGTCAAGTGCACTGACGCTTACCTTTATTTCTTTGAAATAGATACTTGTTCAAAAAAAATCAGATGACTAGAGTTTGGTGATGCTCTTTATTCGCACTGTGGATGCTGTATCAAACTATGGTAAGGAAGAAAAGTGAAATGAGTAAACTTTTTCATTTTTTAAATTACGCATACCTGTGCCTCTTGCATTACTCGTTCCCAATGATATTATACAGGAGGCTTTGAATCTATTGAATGACTAAATGACTAGCAGGCTTGGAAACTAGAATCTGCCGCCATTGTCGAACCCAATTGCCAGTTCTGGAATTGCCATTGGACAAATATTATTGTTGTATCATAGAGAAGGGTTGTTCTATTGCTAGGAGAGTTATTTTCCTGGGTTTTCGATCGATTCTCTGATATGATTGAGGTAAGTAGAAATGTCCTAATTTGCGATGGAAATAAATATGTAAGAAGCTAATCTGTTTTGCTTTCTGGGTTTCCTATTTCAATAGAGTGTTTGATATGTAAGCAATTGACTAAAAATATACTCATAGATGTTGTCATGTAATTAGGAGAGTTATTTTCCTGGGATTTCAATCTATTCTCTAATATGATTGTGGTGAGTAGAAATGTCCTAATTTGCGATGAAAATAAATATGTAAGAAGCTAATCTGATTTGGTTTCTGGGTTTCCTATTTGTGTAGAGTGTTTGATATGTAAGCAGTTGACTAAAAATATACTCATAGATGTTGTCATGTAATTAGTTGTTTAGTCTGTTTCCTTTGTCCTCCCTTTTTTCGGTATTCAGTCAGACAGGTGTTGTCGTCTGTCGATTCCGACTTATAAAAAGTTTTTTCCAACATTAGCATTTTTTCTTCAGTCAATGTTCACATGGGTATATTATTGGGAATGAACTTCAGAGTAAATAGGTAATCTGTGGTTGGATTACTCTTATTTTGGATGAGTAATAAAAGGTGACTCGTAATGATTCTTGCACTGTAAACTGAGTCCAGCGAAATTAATATCCTCGTTGTGCTGAATTTCGGACCTTTAGCTTTCCATCAGGGTTGTTAGATTTTGTATCAATTATATAGTTGCATACTTGCATTAATGTTATGGTGCTCAAGCTATTCATAAAAGTGCAATGCTTTTGCACTAGAAGCTGAAAAAATGCTGGGTTTCGGTTTTTCCAGCTTGACCATCAAGGTTTCCTAAAGATGCTGGACATCAAATTAGACAATGTATCAAATTTTTAAGTGAGGCAAGAGAATACAACATCACTGATAAAGACAATGGCTTTCTGAAACGGAGCAGCTAACTGTTTTCCAGGTGTAACACTGTAGTTGTATCTTTGTCTTCCTTGATTTGAATGCTTCGTAATTTGATTATTCTTCCAATACAGTACGCTTCGTCTAGATGCTTCTCTGAAAGAGCTCCTCTTTATAGATAAAACTAGTAGTTCTTGGCCAGTCTCTCTGATATATTCACATTACACTTGCTGACTCAAGTCTCTATTATGCTGCACTCTCCCAGTAGAGTTTTCTGATATCAGTTTGCCAATATATGCTTCACTAGCTTTAGCTCAGTGTTGTATGCATGTGTTCTTAGTTTAATTAATTTTTTATTTGGGGATATATCAGCATTAATCTTATGCCGTGTAAATTGAGGTGATTGTTTAAAGCAATGTATATGGTGAGGGTGTCTTTTTTGGTTGTTGTTGGTTAGGAGTGGTCCTAGGCAGGTTGTCCATGTTGGTTTCAGTTGTCCTTTATTTGGTATTTTGTTCTGAGAGTTTTCTAAGGCAGGTTGTGAATTGTGGTCAGAGTTGTTTTGTCTAAGAGTTCTTGGACATTCGTGTTCAAAGTGATGACAAGGGAGAATATATTCAGTAAATGTTATTTGGTTATCGTGATCATTTTCTGCAGATAAATATTCTGATGGAGATGCCAGTAGCGATGAAGTTCAAGAAACATATGTAAGAAGCTAATTTGATTTGCTTTCTGAGTTGCCTATTTGTATATTGTGTATGATTCGTCAGCAATTAACCAAAAATTCATTAGATGTTGTCAAATTATTAGTTGCTGACTCTGTTTCGGTTGTCCTTTGTTTTTTGGTATTCAGTCAGTACGGTGTTGTCGATTTTGACTTATCAAAAGGTTGTTCCAACTTTACCATTTTTTCATCAGTTTGAGTTCACATGAGTAAATTAATTGGGAATGAACTGTAGTGTAGAAATATGTACCTTGCATGTTGTTTGTGGTTGGTATACACTTACTTTGGATGAATAAAATAAGGTGACTTGAAACATGGTACTTAAATTTCTGATCTTTAGCTTTGCATCAGAGTTTATCTTTTGGATCTATTTATATAGTAGCATTAAAGCGATGGTGCACAAGTTAATCGTACTAGAAAGTGACAAAATGCTGGGTTTTGATTTTTTCAGCTTGATTTATCAATGTTTCCTGAAGATGCTGTACATATCAAATTAGACAATGTATCAAATTTAGATGCGAGGCAGAAGAATATGGACTACATTAATGAACACAATGGGCTCGCTGAAACCGAATAGTTAATGTGAGACAAATTGTTTTCCAGGTAGAACATACAATTGGTATCTTTTTTGTCTTTCCTTGATTTGAATGTATTATAGTTAGATTATTCTTCCACAATAATCTGATTCATCTAGAAGCTTTTTGAAAGAGCTCCTCTTCATGAATGAATAAAAGTTTCTGTTTGCCAGGAAGTTGTAATGGTGCTTAATGACAGTCCTTTCACTACAGGGACGAAGTCAATCACTTGACGAAGATATTGAAATTCAAGGCTGCTAGAAGCCTAGAAACTCAAGTGACTACTAACTAGGGAGGGATTAGAAACCTATCTATCAGAGAAAGTGACCCTCTCATATATATTTTAGTGAATCAGATTACTGGAAAAAGAGAGATAACTCGAGTTACGCTACATGGGAATGTGTGGCTACTACTCCTGTTCGCCGACCAACAATTGGTAACCAAACATTATGTGATACTTATTTTTAAAACAAACGTCTTATATTTTTATTGTAGTTCTTGGCTAGTCTCTTTGATATATTCGCATTATACTTGCTGACTTAATTATCCATTTAAAAATTGTAGCTGACTTTGTAGATGGACAAATTCAGCGCACGTGCTAAATTTTGCTAGCCAGGTGGCATATAAATTACTAAATCCCTGGGCGCTGTAGAGCAATTGTAGTAAATCTAATCAGGCTAATCTAAATCTAATCAGATTATCAAGTAAAATGCAAGAAACTGAAAAATGCGGTAAAGAACAGACACAACCTTTTTATACCGTGGTTATATGCACCAGAGTGCTTTAGTCCACGTTGAGCTCCGATTAGGGCTCGGTGTATATTGATGCAGCCGAAAATTGGCCGGAATCTCGCCTGAATGTTCTTGCTTACACAGCACCACACTCAACAACACAAACCTGTATAGATCTAGCCTATTACACCCCTTGGAAACCTCCAAACTCCCCAGAACAAACTGGTTCGCCTATAAGCTGTAGACTACCCCGATCTACACAATACTA
>QZGG01001105.1:0-79733 GCA_006409495.1 Sedum album
GACCTCTATTTCCGTCCCCCATATCAATCTACTATCGTTCATAAGTCGTCGTCGCCGCCCTTCCTTAACCTATTGCACCCATGTTCATATTTTAAACTCTACTCATAAATATTGGGTGCGTGAGGCGCGTATGATAGATTGTATTTATACACTTTATAATCATATTAAATATGTCTTTTAATGCATTTGTATCACTAATTTCACTCGTTATGTATAGTTTTATGTTTCAGGTGCATCAAAAGGGCTTAGAGAAAATATGTTCTTAATGACACCAAAATAATGCAAAATTATATAGGTTGTGCTAACATCATCGATAGATAACCCTCATCCGAATTGCTTTTTTATTTGCTTGCAATTTTTCTAATAACATAAACCTCACGTTTACTGATTCATGTTTAGAGTTTACATAGAATTCGACCCTTATTTTCCACTTCACTAAGTCACAAGAAGAATATTCGATTTGAATACAAAGACGCACGTACAAAGAAGCACGTCCAGCGTGCAGTTTTGTTCTTTAAAAAAGTGTACAAATATTTTTAATTCTATAAAATTATGGTAGGTAGAATTGATCTCATGAGATGATTTACTAACCCTAAAAAGGTTTAATGAAAGCTTTTACAAAGTCCTTGCCACATGTGTTCTAAGCGGCCTTGAAAAACTCAGCACTAAAACTTTCACATACGTTTTGGAATATATGTCTATTCATCCAAAAAGTTCTTTTAGGAACAAGTATGTAACAAGTATGAAATTTTCATCCATTTAAGCTCACTTTTCAAATCATTTTGACCATATTGAAGCTTGAAACAAGCTCCATAAGTGCATAAAATGGCAAGAGTAAGGAGATGATGCAAAGAATAAGTAGAGATCCATGTTGCATGGATCTTGTCATGGTCAAGTTTAGCTATAAAAGGAGAGCTAATGTGATGCAAGAAAACACACCTTCAATACAACCTTTAAGCATTTCCCCGATCTTCTTTCTAGCTTTTTTTGCAATGTTGTTTCCTAAGGTTCTTACTAAGTTCACTTAAGCTTAAATCAATTTTAAGCCCACTGCATCAACCTTCCAACAAAGCCTAATATCTAAAGTTATCTTCCTAAGCATGAAAGTATTATTCTAAACCTTATTCTTTAGTCAAAATTCTCCTCCCTAAAACTTTCTTTGTAAAAATAAGCCCTCGGTTTTATAACATTTTTTATTTACAAGTTTTTTGAAGAACACGAATTCCTTTTTTCGTTATTTCAAAATTGAAACAATTTATCATCATGGGATTGTACCTCACCGTTCTATATCTACTTTATCGTCATGTTTATTTTTCAAGGAATTTCCTTTAGTCTAACTTCTTTATTTCAAAGCTTCAGAGGTTTTCATGTAAATTTGCTTGTAGCATTCTCTGAAATATCTAATATCGTAGTTCAGATTTCATCCACGCTCTTTGACATATCTCCAAAATGACTTCTCATGTCCACATTAAATGATTTTTGAGGAATTTCAACTATTTATATTGATTAAATAGGTTTCCACAACCAGATTTCTTATTTAGGATCTGAAATTTTTTGAGATAGGGTGAATAAATGATGGAGCGTATTGGAAAACAAAATTAATTTTTTACTAATGTTAATGAAAATAAAATTTAAGATAAAAAATTTAGGTTTGGGATATCACCACCCGCACCCACCAAGTCCTCCGCCGGCCGCCACCTCCACCAATTCCACCACCTTCAAAACCCTAACTAAACCTCTAACTCACTCTACTCTCCACTTCCGTTTAATCTCAATCTCTCGCAATCAAATATTTAATACTCAAAAGTCCTAAATTCATAACCCTAAATTCAAATCCAACTTCCACTACACGTATACACTCAACTCTAACGATTCCGACGAACCCAAAATATTTGATGAGTGGAGGAGAAGGCGGAGCTAGAGGAAAACGAATAATGAGGATGAGTGGGAAATAATTTTTTGATTGATTGGGGATGTAAACGACGGAGTGTGATTTAGGGTTATGAATTTAGGAGTGTGTTGAGTGTTGAGATGAGAGCGGTGTTTGAGTTGGTGATCGATTGCAAGGGGTGGTTTTTGGAGGTGTTTGCAACCTTGGTGTGGGGTGGCGGCCTTGGTGGGTGGATATCGGCGCAGGTTTTGTCGATCGAGATTCAAGGGGTGGTTTCTAAAAAATTAAAATGGGTGATTCTTGGAAAACTAAACTAATATTCTGTTTTTATTCTCAAAATCCTAATTTTTCACTAATAATTTTATTAATTAAATGAAAAATAATTACATAGTAAGAAAAAGTTAACGGATGTTAAAATGGGTGGTTCAAATTTAATGGAAAAAAATATGGGTGGTTTGTGGAGAAAAATTCAATGGGTGGTAGTTCCTTGAAAAACATCCTATTATACGGATGATTTTGGTTAAAAACCCTTAATTTATCTCTCGCCATTTATTTTCTTACTTTTAAACTTCCTTCATCATTTATTATCAATCAAATCATTATTTTTGCTCAATTCTTCTCTCACAACACTTTTCTTTTTCATTGATTATACTCTCATATTCATTTTCATATTTTCTTATTTATAGTTTCTAATTCCAAATATTCAGTATAATTTGGGACATGGGTAACAAATATAACCCTTTGTGTTCTCCTTTAGTTGATCACTTACAAAAAATGAGCAGCAAGAATGAAAATAATAAAAGAAATAACTTACCTATATTGTAAAATATGATCATTTTGTCAATTCTAATTTAACAAAAAATTTATATAAACATTATAAATATAATCAGCATACAAATTATAAATTAAATTAACAAACAAAAGAAAGAAAGAAAATCGTAGGCCCAAATGATATATCATTTCTTTGATATCAAGCCAAGAAATATAATGTGTACACATGAGGGTTAAGATCAAAAGAAACGTTATATATTTGTGAGAATGACTAAATTTAATTATTGATTTGATTAATCTGACGGAATATTATATTTATTTTAATTAAATAGAGCGGTTAAATTTGTAAAAAATACGTGACGGTTGGATCTACGGTTATTTTGAGTTTAAATCTCATTCAGTGGATTATTAATGATCATCGGTTGAAATTATGAATAACTGTGTCACAAAATGTAGGGTTTTTTGTCGAAAACCTCCCTCTCAATATCTAAATTTTAACGAAACCACACATTCAAAAAAAATTGAGATAACAATCCCTTCAAAAAAAATTTGAGATAACCACTCATCAATTCCAAATCGTGAAATCTTGACATTACGTCGCCGGTTCCGGCATCTTTTGTCGGAAAACTGACCGTTGACCAGGTTACCATGCTTTAAATCGAATTTTTTCATTAATATACTTATCCAATAATACCATTAACTTTAATATGATTTTATTTTTGTTCATTTGTGCTTGAATTATCCAAAAACTCATAACACAAACTGTAATTTATCATTACAAACTCAACAAATCAAAGCATTTCTCAACAGTAATCTTTAATTGCTTTTATATTTGGGTTATGATGTTATTAGATTAGTTTTTTAGGGTTGAAAATTAGATTTCAAGCATAGTTAACTTAGTCGACGCCCAGTTTTTCGGCAAAAAATGTCGGGGTGTCAAGATTTAACGATTTGGAATTGATAGGTGATTCTCAAAAAAAAATTAAAAGGATTCGTTAAAATTTAAATGTTGAAAGGGTTGGTTTTGATAAAAAAATCATAAAATGTAAGTGTCCTCCCTCGATCTTTTCCTCTACACATGATTTTCCAAATATAGCATTGATTATATGTTGATTTACTCGTCTGTTATATATTGGTGGAATCAATAGAGAAAGAAATAAAAAATAAAAAACAAAAAGGGCGATCGGAGAAAGCGGAGGAGAATGACGGCGAGCAAGGCGAGGGCTGAGCCGCCGAAGAATATCTCGGAGGCGCGAGTCTTGTTCTACTCGCTCTTGCTTGCCTTGCAATATGGAGCTCAGCCTCTCATCTCCAAGCGCTTCATTAGGTCATCTTCCGTTTCATTTGTGCCCTAATTTTGGTTATTTTTTCATGCTTCAAATCTGATGCTTAATTCCATGTTTAAATCTTTGTTGAATAACTCTTGATTCTGTCCATATGAAGAAGAAGATGCATATTGCTTTTTTGATGATTTGTGTTGTAACAGAAAGGAGGTTATAGTAACGTCTTCTGTCGTTGCTTGCGAATTTGCAAAGGTATTTAGATGCTGTTGTTGTACTTTCCGTGTTTATGTTGTTCGTTTTTATATTTACAATTAGAAGTCGAGTATCGGTGCAGGTTCTGTGTGCATTTCTAATTATTGTGAAAGACGGGAGTTGGAACAGAATATTCAAGGAGTGGACTTTTGTGGGAGCACTGACAGCATCCGCACTTCCAGCTGCAATATATGCGTTGCAGAACAGCTTGTTGCAAATCTCCTACAAGAACCTTGATTCGCTTACCTTTTCAATTCTGAACCAAACTAAGCTGTTGTTTACAGCCTTCTTCACTTACGTGCTTTTGAGGTACCTGAAACACTGGGAGCCATTTTACATTTGCATTACAAGTTAAAGAAAACTATTTTATATTTATCTACTTGTGCTTATGCATAGGCAGAAGCAATCAGTGCAACAAATTGGGGCTCTCTGCCTCTTGATAATTGCAGCGGTTCTTCTGAGTATTGGTGAAGGAACAAGTAAAGGTTCCAGTGTGAGTGACGCTGATGATACGCTGTTTTATGGAATCATACCTGTCTTGGTTGCTTCTGTACTGTCGGGCCTTGCGTCCTCGTTGTGCCAATGGGCTTCCCAGGTTAAAAAGGCTTCTCAACAATGCACGGTTTTTTTTTCAGTGAGAAATCGTCTGGAGATTCATTTTAACTCATGTTGTTAATGTTTTGCAGGTCAAGAAACACTCTTCTTATTTGATGACAATTGAAATGTCCTTCGTTGGATGCCTCTGCTTGCTTGCTAGCATGTACAAGTCTCCCGATGGGGAAATGATCAAGCGCCATGGCTTTTTCTATGGTTGGACTCCATTAACCTGGGTAATTTTCAACTTACACTGTCATGACTGATGCAATGTAGAGCTACATGAATAGGAAATATCAGTCCATTTATTGTGTAATTTGTAAGAAGATGCTACACAGTTGATGCTAAGGTCCTGTGAAATTATTATACTTGTTATTTAAGGGTACATTTTCAATGCCTATTGCTGATTTGTATCTCAATTTATTTTCAGATCTTTGCTTTGTACTAATAAGGTTCTTAACAGGTCCCTGTTATAGCGAATGCAGTTGGTGGCATTCTAGTTGGCTTAGTTACATCCTATGCTGGTGGCGTTCGGAAGGTAAGTCAATTTTGCTTATATTAGCATTCACTTTTATCCATTTGAGATACCCACTAACATCCATAAATAAGTACTAACAAATTTTTAATTGGTCTTTAAGCTTCAAATTTGGCTGATTGAGCAAACCAATTTTGCCATTAGGTCATAATGTAGTTCCATAGTACTTTTTGCTAACTGAATGTTCCACAGTGATGCTGGCTTACCCTGACATATAATGACACGGTTTCTACATGTGTTTTTCTAATATCTTATTATACTATATTTGCAGGGATTTGTCATTGTTTCAGCTCTCCTGGTGACTGCTCTGCTACAATTCATATTTGATGGCAAGCCACCTTCAGTGTATTGTCTAGCTGCTCTTCCGCTTGTGCTCATTAGCATTTCCGTGTATCAAAAGTACCCCTACCGCATCAAGAAGAAAGAAGAGTAGAACAATTTCCAAGTAAAGCAGTATCCCATGCTAATTATATTATCTGGGACAGCAATTCTAACAGTAGAATTTCAACTAGTGCTGATGGTTACTAAAACTGAAGCTCTATCGTTCTGCTGGGAAAATGTTTTTTAACTCTGTGGGAGGCATTGTAACACAGAACCGGACAGTATTGTTGCGCTGTATTATTATTACAACATGTACTGTTGACAAACTCTAATGTATACATGACTACCCTGTCGCCCGAATCAATGCAATATTTAGACTAAATCTCAGCTGCATTATGTGTAAAGGTTTTAGTTTTCTTCTGGTTTCGGCTTCTACTTTTGATCTTTGGATGTAGTGGACTCACGGGTGAAACTAAAAAGCATCAAAGCAGCGAATAGAGGGATTATAGTAAAAGGTGGCTTTGCAACAACTTTACTGCCCTTTATCTGATTTACTGCACTACATAACCTACCAACGTGGTTAAGAACATCTCAGGTTCAATTGTTCACAAATTACTTTTTTGAAAATTTCATCATTTTGTATACGATGCATAAATTGTGCAGCTATGTTGTAAGGTAGTAATAAGTGTAAAATATGTGGTAATAATGAGTATAAAATATGTGGTTGAGAATGAATGATTTAAAAGAATTTGAGAGAAAAGATAAAATATGTGATTAAAAATGAATGAAAGTGGACAAACATTAGGAGACATCCGAAAAGAAAAGTGAACAAACATTAAGGGACAGAGGGAGTATGAAGCAACTATTCAGTACCATGTCACAAGGTCAGATAAGATGTTCTGCTCACAAACGATGAGTCGGGTACACCACCACTGTCTGTAAATGTCTGAATAACATGCAATATGAATGAGAACTTTTGTGGCGGCAAATATGTAAGCAAACTTTAGTAGTAGGATGACAAAATTCCAAACAGTTTGAAGTAATTTAAACTCATGTATTTAGGGGAGTAACAAAAAAAAAGTCATGAGTTGCCAACTAAAACAGCATACCAAGATTCGCTCCCAAACTAAGCAGGAAGAGTGATTTAGGCTGCAATAGATGGCTTGGATGCAGCAGAGAGTCTGGACCTCTTCTTGGCTAAGCTCTCACTTCTACGCTCTCTTTGCTCCTTCAACCTGGATGCAAGAAGCTTCTGGTACTCAGCAGCCTCAGACTTGGCTTTAGCAACTCTCTTCTTCTTCTCTGCAATTCTGGCTCTCTTCCTCTGTAAGGTAAGAGGAGTGACCAGCCTCTGAATCTTGGGAGCCTTACTCACCTTCTTGCCTGCAACAAGTATTGAATTCAATATTATATTTTACCCAGCAAAGCAAGCCTTTGGGAACAAGGACTAAGTATGAGAAGAACATACCAGCTTTGGTTGTGAAGGTTCTTCGGTATGTGTTGACATATTTACGGACATCATCATCCTTGGAAAGGTTAAACAGCTTCCTGATCTTGGAGGCTCTCTTGGGACCCCTCATCCTGGGCCTCTCAATGTCAGTCAATCCAGGGAGTTCATTCAACCCCTTCTTAACAATGACAAGGTTCAAAACAGACAAGTCCTGACTAACAATGCATCCTCTGACAGACTTCCTTCTCCTCTCACCATTTCTCCTTCCGTGGCCACGGAAACAAGGTGTGCCTAATCCCATATCAAACAACATCATTAAAAACACATGCACGTGTTAAAAACAAATAAAACAATGATAAAAACCTCTGTGAAGCAGGAGGCGAACACGGCCTGGAGTCAACACTCCCTGTTTCATTGGGAATCCTTGCTTATCACACCCTCCCATAATCTTAAAGACGTAACCTTTGAATTCCTACACGAGACAAAAGTATTAGACACATTAACTAACAAACTGAAATCTCAAATTTAACTAAATTTAACCATCAGTAGTATCTAGTATCTACCTCGCCCAACGCATCACCATTAACTTCCTGTGAAATCCTCTTATCATAGAAAGCTCGCCTGCATTAAATTTAAAAATCAAATACCAACCTTCAACGAAAAATTACTACAAGTCCATCGATCACAACCTACACTAAACCACTAAACTCAGATAACCTAAATTGAAAATTACTACATTTCAAACGATCACAAGTGACACTAAACTTAGATAACAATTTAATGTGTTAAACATGAATTTAATCATTAAAACGTAATTAGGAAGAAACAACAGGTGGATGTGATATCTTACAGTTTCTGATCATCGTCGATTTCAAGCTTTTTCTGGCAGCCGGTGGTCGGATTGGCGATGTTGAACTGCAGTAAATAAATAAAATCAGAATTTTGAAAAAAAGGCGGCGGATGAAAATATCAATCGTACCTTCATGTTTCTGTACGGCTCTTCCTTCTCTGGCGGATGCTCGCTCGAACGCTCTAGGGTTTTTGTGTCACGAGGAAAGAATGATATACAGATGAGTGCATTAGCTTATTGGGCTGCTCTTTCCAAACAGTCTAATGGGCCGTCTATTAAAGTAATTCTTGGGCCAAATTTACTACTGACATTTTAGGTGATTAATCAGTTTTTTCCTAATTATATTTTTATATAAACATATTTTTATTTTTATTTACCCAAATTAGTTGTTTTATTAAAAAAAATTAATTTTTTTATTAATGATACTGAAATAAATCTTTCAGGGAGAACACATATTTTCATTTAATTACATTTAAAAAATCAAATATATAAAATGTTTAAAACACATTTTCAATAACTCAATTTTAACTCAAAAATACATATTTAATAGTTCAATTTTAACAAAATTGACTCTCAATTCAAAAATTATTAAATAGTACCGTGAAAAAGTGACTAAGTTAGAACCTAAATTTGATTGTAACGAACCTAATTAAACCAACTAATTTAATCACAAATCTTAAAATCAAACTAACACTCAGCAAAAGTTTCACTAACAACAACCCCAACCATTTTCTACACTCTGCAACTAATCTAGATTGATTTTTAGAGGTTGTTATAAGATTAATTGTCTTTAACTTTATAATTAGGATTGATAATATGGTAATTAGATTTTAATCTAAAGTCAAATTATTCAGTTGTTGAAAACAAAAGTATGATTAGATGATCAAAGAGACATGCGCGCTTGAATAGCTGATACATGCTTGTCGATTGGGTAAAGGTATCTGTTGTGATCAGTGCTACCAATGATTAAAATAGAATCTTCATGTATGAGATCATAAACGAAAAATAACTGAAGGTATGATTTTGTAAAATTGATTGTTTTGATTTACCTAATCATATTATTGAAACGTGAATCATCAGTTTTATTAATAGCTTGATTTTTAGCAATAAAGAATACCTGGCCAGAGGAATTTCTCAAGAACTTCATTAGCGGATGCTGCATGACTTACAAAAACAAAGAAAATAGATATTTACGAAAACCACAATTAGTAGAAACTTATTATACCAAGTTGAATCCACTTTTCTGGACAAAGTACATTTAGCAAGAAAAAGACATGGGATTCAAATCGATGTTTTTGCGCAATAACAAGTCTGCATTCTGCAAAGCTGGTTATCGGTTCTTGTTGGAACATCGATTTGAATGCCATGGCTTCTTCGAACTAATGTCTGTCAAGAATACTGCAGCAAGAAGCAAGACTTTGGTGATTAATATGGTTTACGAATTATGATATGTATAGTTGCAGTGGCTAATGAATCAGATTAGCTTTTGGAAATTAACTGAATTTAGAAACTTCCAAAAATTAGAGAGTTCCAGAAATTAGGAAATTCAGATTTGTTGCTGTTTATTTTCCTTATGTTTTAATTTATACAAAATTAAAATCACCAGCTTTGGATTTAATAGCTTGATTTTGAGCTTTTTGAACCAAGAAGCTGTCCAAATCTCTTAACTAATACCTTGTTCCTCAAGGAATCTTGTCGCTGGTCGATCCGGCGTCTTTCAGCGTCCGCTACGCTTTTCTTATCGGGGAATCTACCAGACATGTTTCGTTTTGGATTTGAAGCATTGTCATGTCTTTCTACCTTGTTGAAATTGGACCCTCCCCTCACCATGGCCTTTTCGTCCACCAAGTCCTCAAACCGCCTGTTCTTCCCAATGCATCGCATATCGAAGCTGAATGACTTCCCAACCTTTTTATACTCTTTGTCGAGATCCACAGCATCAGGTAAGGCATGATCGCATTTTGGGTATTCATGTCAGCTTTACATTTGGAGTCCTTTAAGGCATCCCTGGCAGAAGCCTCACTTAGCCTCAAAGACTCCAACTCCCTCGACATAAAATTCAAACTAGTGTCTTTCTTGGACAACAAGTCTTTAAGGTTACAATTTTCAGCTTTGGCGAGAGTAGCAGCCTCTTGAGCCCCGACGGCCTGTGACATTGCTTGTTTAAGTATATCCCTCAGCTTCCGCATTTCCTCTTGTAACGCTGAATTCCTTTCTTGTTCACGAGTCCTCTCCTCCTCAACTTTCTTCATGCACCCGACTAGACCGCTCTCCTTCTCATTCCATGCTGCCAGCATCTCGTCTGCCTCCATTCTCAGCCTCTCCGCCTCATGCTTACACTTGTTACATTCTCCCATTACACTTGATAACTTGAGCTTGAGTTGCTCCTTTTCTGCATTAGCGGCTTTCAGCTCCGCTTGTGTGGATTTCAGCCTTTCTTTGGTCTCAGATGCATCTGCTGCAACCTCTCTCAGAACAGATGCAAGATCATCCAAAGCCTTCCTGCTCTTCTCCTCCGCATCAGTAGCTAAGCTCAGCTCTTTCTTCATCATCCTTAATTCATTCTCGATCTGGTCAATCCGGCGATTCATTTTCTTAGCTTCACACTCTAAATGATGGAACAAAATAGTCTTGGAGAATTGAATACAGATCATGCAAATGCAACCTGCTACTTATATGCTGCCATGACATACCTGAGGTG
Source organism: Sedum album (assembly GCA_006409495.1). NCBI lineage: Eukaryota > Viridiplantae > Streptophyta > Magnoliopsida > Saxifragales > Crassulaceae > Sedum > Sedum album. Next base: position 10,649 of record QZGG01001105.1, read on the forward strand.
AGGAGAATATAAGAGAGTTAATGATGACTTCTAGACGTGCTAAACACAATCGACGAGGTTACGTGCATTGTTGTCTGATCGGATATTGTATAAAGGGAAAGAATTGGAAAAAAATAAGGTGGAAAAGGACATTTGATGAACCATAAATGGCTAGAAATAACATGATTGAGTGGCTTTAATAAGGAATTTGGTCTGCTGTTGGTATCTCATTAACATATAGACTATATAGTATAGTAGATCCTGTCTCTTTTGTCACAGGATGATACAAACACAACAACTTTGTAGAGTCAAATGACATCTCACCTTAATCTGATAAGGAATTACGTCTTCTGCGATCGAGTCTTAATTCCGAAATGAGAACGTGATGAGAAGTTTCAATTGTCACATGAAAAACTGAAAAGACTGAATTTGAATACCCTAAGAAATCACTTGAGATGTTCAGGAAAATTCATAGATAATAATTATTTTTGCATGTGTTAATTCATAGATGAATTTGTCCTCCAAATATAGACATATTTTTTTTGATAACACAAATATAGACATATTAGGAGATAAAATAATGTGGTCAAATAAATAGTACTAATTGTTACAAAATATCATGCGGAAAGTATTGTATGATCCAATCAAATGATGATTGATCATTTGCTTTTTGTATGAATGTAACTTGACGTGTCAATTGATCGGAGCATATTAAGGGGTGTTCAATGGGTTGGGCCGGTCGTACTCCAGGCCCAAACTCGATCTAAACCTAAAAAATTCAGACCTTTTTTAAAAATTCAGGTCGGGTCTCTAAAAAATCGTAAAGCGCACGGATTTTCAAGGTCATTTGACTTTCGGGTTTAACCGAATTTAGAACGGATTTGACCGAGCTTAATTTCAAGATTTAATCCATTTTTGTTAAAATTTAATTAATTTGAAACACATATTTTAAGCCAATTTAGTTACGAGGATTTTTTTAACAATAGTTTTAAATAATATGTTCAACGAATAGTCCATATTTTGAATTTAATTATAATATAATAAACTTAAATTATTATATATGCGTTTAGAAGTAGATATAAAATATTGATATATTATTGTACGTTATCATGAGTTATGTAAATGATATAAATATTGAATACTTTAATTTTAAAATAATAGATATATTGAAAATTTAATTTTTGGTCAGATGTTTTCAGGCCTATCATCGGGCGAGCTTTTCGAGCCGAACGGGCTTCGGAATTCAAGTCTTAGTCTGGCTCGGGCTTTCAAACTCTGACTTTTTTCTACCTTGGGTGCTAGACGGACCGGGCTTGGACCAAGCCGGGCCGTAGGGCTATATTAGGACTTTAAGACTCAATGAACATATATTAATTTGCGTCATATTTTATGTTACTTTCCCAAATGACTTGTTTTACTCTTGTTTGAAGCTCGTTTATACGACGCAATCATCGTTGGACAGAATTTAGCAGACATGGAACAGAAAATGGAGCAGTCAACATGTCTAGTCAATAGCATGTACCAGTGGCGGAACCAGGACGAAATATTCGCCGGGGCTCAAAAGCTTAGGAGGTACGAGCTATCTGCAAATAATTTTAGCGGGGGCTCAAATAATTTTTTTAGGGGGGGCTCAAATAATTTTTTCAGCCGGGGCTCAAATAATTACTTTACCCGGGGCTCCAAATCAAATTATGATAAATTATACCTGATAAAAAAAAAAAATTCCTCGCCGGGGCTCCAGCCCCCCTCCGCCCCCCTGGTTCCGCCACTGGCATGTACTACTACGATCCCAATGGAACAGAAAATGGAGCAGTCAACATGTCTAGTCAATAGCATGTACTACTACGATCCCAATGAGTCAGTTGCAGCAAAGTTAACTGAATCCGAAGCAGTGTGCGACCAAATATTTGAAATTTTAAGTTGACGTGGAAGGAAAAATGACAGGCTTTTAAGAAAAATTGAATCATAAACAAAAATTGCTTCAGATGCAGAACTGATCGGTTTGCTTTTTTTGATTGAATGAGTATAAAGACTCGCATAGTACATAAGAGGACTTAATTCTAATCGACTAGCGAATGGAGACCTCAAACACAAAAAAAATTAGTCTAAGCAAAGCGTGGACGAGATACTTTGCCTCAGTATAAAGAATAGTCGAACAAAAATGACAGAAGTATGAGATGGTGATCACTAGGTGGAAGAACCAATCCGAAATACAGGATCTACAAGATTTCTGTGATAATAAAGGGATATGAGCATTAATCTTTAAAAAAGTAACCTCAGAGGCTGATTCAGAAAGGTCGAAATATAGAAGCGCAGTCCAGTACGTTGGATTAGCTGAAAAGTCGCATCAGGAATGGTGAGTAATATCACATAACAGAGTCTAATCAAAAGAAATTTGATCAACTCAAAAAACCTCCCTGTAACCAACTAAGGCCCGGAAGAAAACTGACTTGCAAACATAGTGAACACTTAAAAAATCAGAGCCATGAAAAAGCCGCTCACCTTGTGTGAGTGGTTGGTTTCAGTCAATAGCTTTGAAAGTCTGAAAAGGAAGAGGAACTAGCCAGAAGTGCCTACAACAATCAACAGCATCACCCGACACCAACACCACCACCTCCACAACAAATAAAAATACCGCAACAAAATGAAGCGAATGGAGGGTCCATGAGGGGTGAAAGATGCAGAAGCGTGAACCTTCCCATGAAGACCTCCTTCGCACACAACCCCTTCGAAACATCCACCTACTCGATGGCCAAACCACCTCACCACCACCACACCACGCCACACCAAGAACCCCAACATCTAACTCCACCATCAATACAAACTCCACAACCTCATTCAACGAGAGTCGGTGATGAAGAGCGAGAGCCGAATATCAGAAGCCAACGAATGGTGAAAGAGAGAGGGAAGCGGTGGAAGGATGAGAGAGGCGGTTCTCGGGTGAACTATTTTTGATCATAAGTTCTGAATTTGGATTCGGGAATCCATTTACCATCAACTGCAAACTAAAGTAGACTAATTGCAGCGTAAAGCAGGTTCATAGAAGACAAACAGGCAAGCTAATTAGTAAAGAGATTTGTCCAAATCAACATAAGCACATCTGCATTATACTAAACATAGAACTAAGAAACTAAGCACGCATAACATCCCGCCAATATTGTTGGCATATTAGACACTTGCATCATTGTTAAACTAAGCACGCTCGCCTCTGATCCTTCTAGCAAGCTGGATATCCTTGGGCATGATGGTCACCCGCTTGGCGTGAATGGCACACAGATTAGTGTCCTCAAACAGACCAACAAGGTAAGCCTCAGCAGCTTCCTGAAGAGCAAGCACAGCATGGCTCTGGAAACGCAGATCAGTCTGAAACACACAAAATAATCAAGTCAGACAAGTCCGCAGTCATAAAGCCAATGTAAATACTCAATCACATATCCTTATAAACTAGCACATAATAAATTACCTTAAAATCTTGGGCAATTTCACGGACAAGCCTCTGAAATGGGAGCTTCCTGATCAATAGCTCAGTACTCTTCTGATACTTCCTTATTTCACTGAAAGACATAGAAAAGTAATCAGATGCTGAAGTCAATTTTCAAACAAAAATAATACGATTTAGCTCATCAATTAAAGGGAGGATTCAGCCCCTTACCGAAGGGCAACTGTTCCGGGACGGTATCTGTGAGGCTTCTTGACACCACCAGTGGTTGGGGCAGACTTACGAGCAGCCTGAGATTCACGACTCAAATAATTTAGCAGCAATACCAAAACAAATTATTGTAAACAAACAAAAACACGATTAAGAAACCTTGGTAGCAAGTTGCTTCCTTGGTGCTTTTCCTCCAGTAGATTTACGAGCAGTCTGCTTGGTACGGGCCATCTGCAAATCAATAACAATAAGCTATCAAATGTAAACATCAAAGACTTCAATAGCCTAAAACAACAAATATGCCTAATAACCATTGATTCCAAAAATTCACTTGAAAATCTATAACCCTAATTTCACGAATTAAACCACCCTACGCTTCAAACTGTTTCATAAGTAACGATTGCGGCAGATCGGACACACTGAAAAACCCTAGTTTCTAAACGAATACGCGTGGATTGATTTCGACAAAAGTGGTAGAAATCGGATTCAAGCGACGACTCATAAGAAGCATCTATTGAAATCTAATTTACGAAAAAACCACGAATTGTACCTTTGAATATCTTCTCGGCTGCTTCTGCTTCGCTCTCTCTCTCTCTTAAAAAGCCAAAGTTCTGTTTCAACGGACGAAGAGGGGCTTTATATACCAAGCGGAACGGAGGCGCGTGTGTGTTTTAATGGGCGGTGGATTGAACGCAGGTTTGTGTTTTCTCTAGAAGAATGGACGGGCCAGATCAGTTGATACTGAGAGTAACGGATCCGTATGATGACGTGGCAGTTACTCATTGGACGACAGATCTGTTTATAATGGCCAAGGAGTTACCTAAGCCTTCAACTAGACTATTTTAAAACAAATAACTAAATACGGAAAAATATAAACAAAATTAAACATAAAACGTGTTGTCGACCGATTTAATGATAATTTACTAACAGAAAAAACATCCAAAGATTCTTTCAAGAGTATAAATATAAGGACATTCTTTTGACTCGAATCAAATATTTATTTATAGAGGTAGTTAAAAGTATGACTGTAAATTGTAATTACAACCGGAGCAAAATGATATTGTTAATTGTGTTCAGGGACTAGAGGCAGCATTAACTATATGGAGACATTTGGAGTTGTCGACAATCTGAGCATAGAGAAAAACTTCAACCGATTTCCTTTAGGGCCTAGCCAAAGTCAAAGACAGCTTCCATCCTGATATAATGTATTGCTCTTTTTCACCAAGATGAGCTTCAGGCATAGAACAACATTCTTCATGGGAGGACTTTGAAGAACCATTTTTTGAAGATGCTTTGGATCCTCCAGAACTATCTGTTTGACAAAAGTTACTCTGATTATCTTCCCCTGTGATATGGACCTTGCATTAACTGATTAACATACAAACCTGACTGGAGTATGAAACTAGTACCAATCAATTCTAACCTGATGCAGATAGATATATTAGCATTATACTGTCAGGGTGCATCTCGCAAATGGTCGCCATGGTCTGCAGATACATAAGATATATAGCAGTATGATCACTTTTCAAACTTCTAAAAGCTTATATGGAAATAGCATAAATATGTATCAAAACCATATGACGATGATTCCATCCAATAACATTGATGTCAAAAGAAATTGTTAGGTTTATAATCCTATTTTGTACAAAAGCGTGTATCAGTGACTTGGTGATTGATGTTTGAGCATTTGCATTTCTGAGTTGCTGGTATTTAGAAGTTTAGGATTGCAGGAAGGGTTGATTTTCAGGTTTTGGAGGTAAAGTTTTGAAACGCAGTAAACGACGTCGTATGGATGTTGAAGGCTTTTAAGTGGAGCGTCGTCGTTTTGATAGGCGCGCTCTTCAGTTTTGACTTCTCCGAAACGCGGTCGTTTTGTGACGCGGCTTCTTCTCTTTTAAGAAACCCAGATTTGGGAATTAGGTTTATGTCATATTCGCAATCGCTCCAAGAAATCCGCTGCAAGAAAGTCTCCTCTGGTGTTCGTTTCGCTTTGTTGAAGCTGTTCTGAGTGTTTGAAGCGCTGTTCGTCTGTTGATTCAGTCCTTGGATTTGAGTTCAGGGGCTTGAGTGTGGCTGAGCAGTCCTGTGAAGCTTCTTCACTATGTGGCTGCTGCGATTGATTCCGGCGACTTGTGGTCGCCTCAGGGAGTTGTTTATTCAGTTTCTTAAGTGCTTGTACTGGTGTTTGATTGTGTGGTTATTCACTAGTTCTAAGCTTGTTGAAATTGGAACTTTGTATCTTTAACTCAATAGTGGATTGATTTTGGGTGAGCTCCCAAAGCTCCGAGGTTTTACCTGATTAATCAGGGTTTCCTCGTTAAAAGTTCTTGTGTCCTTAGTTCTTTAAGTTTCAATTCTTGTTTTGACAATTGTTCTTCAAAACCTTAAGTAGAATTCTATTTAAACATTCAAAAACCTTAGTCTGATAGGTTGGGTTAGCTGATCTTGGTCTTACAGAAATTGTACACAGAAAGAAGAACTTCAGGCCTAGCACCATGAAAAAAGACAATTTTAAGTATTCGTGTTCGTGTCACAAATATTTTTTGCTGAGATGGGATAGCTAGGTACTAACTGCAAGTAAATGTTTCACAAATGGCCTGCCCTATAAAGTATTGCTTTATTTAGGTTTGGATGCAGATCTAAATTGGTTGTTTCAACATCAAGATTCATTTCAATAAATTCCTGAAGTAACGGAGATAGCAAACCTTGAGGACAAGGTTTTTTGAAGTGGGAAGGAATGTTACGTACTCTATTATGCAGGAATATTATGGACTAAACTGTAATTTAGGATTATAAACTATGGCTTATATGTTACCTTAGATGTATTTTGATTGAGTATGAAATGAAGTAACTAGTTTGCTTATCATCGTCTTCCTCTCCTCCTCGTCTCACAACTTCATCTCGTATCCAGATGTACTTTTTCCACTATCAACATCTCCAACAAAGTCATTGTCTGTATATGCTTGTAATATCTCTTTTTCATCCTTTTTATATAATAAACCCAACTCCATCGATCGCTTAGTGTAGCGTAACACTCTTTTGGCTGCCATCAAGTGCGCTTCTCTAGGTTTTTCTATGAATCGACTGAGAAAGCATCTGAAAAGATTAACGTCCGATCTCGTAACAGTTAAATAAATTAAACTTCCAATAAGTTGTTTGTACAGAGATGAATCAACTATTTTCCCTCCTTCCTTTGATAGTTTGACTCCTGGTGCATACTTCTTTTGATGGTCTTGCATGTCAATCACCTCATGATGAGAGTAACACTAACAGCCAGCAACACTCTGACTCATCAACAGATGACTCTTCAAATGGTGATGAATTCAACCGACAAAGAAAGATAAGATCAACACCCACTTATACTCAAGATTATTTTGGGGAAGGATTATCCGAAGAAGAAGATGAAGATCATGACGTTGCATTTTTAGTTTCGCTTGATGATCTCGTAACATACAATGAAGCTGTAAAGATCAGAGGTGGAGGAAAGCCATGGACTGGGAAATGGAGTCTATCAACAAAAACAACACATGGGAACTTGTCAGTTTACCTCCAGGTGTGAAGAAGATTTTACTGAAATGGGTATTTAAGAACAAGTTAAATGAGAAAGACAAAGTTGATAAATGTAAAGCGAGGTTAGTGGCGAAGGATATGCACAAAGACATTGAATTGATTACGAAGAGGTATATGCACCAGTAGATCGATGGGAAACAAATAGAATGTTATTGGCCCTTGATGCGCAGAAAGGCTGGAAATTTTTTCAACTAGATGTAAAGAGTCCCTTCCTCCATGATGTGTTGGATGAGATCATTTATGTTGAGCAACTTGAGATCAAAAGGGACCAACTTGAGATCAAAAGGGACATGAAGAGAAGGTTTAATTGTTGAAAAAGGCACTAAACGGACTCAAACAAGCAGCGCGAGCTTGGTATAGTAACATTGAAAAGTATTTCGGTAAAGAGGGACTCTTCAAGAGCAGTCATGAACATGGTATTCAAGTCGTCGCCCGGTCGTCGTCCAGTCGGAGACATGTCGTCCTGACGTTTTTTCACCAAATCGTCCAGGACGCCGCCTTCAATCGCAAAATCGCAGCACTCATCGTCGCTCCGTTCTGATTTCGCGTCGTCTTCGCAAAAGCCCTAATTGAACTTCACGTGGCTTCACTTTTGTCCAAAACGCTGCGTTCTACTTATCTTCAAAAACACATCCTTTTTAATGGAATGGGCCAGCAGCCAGCCCAACTACTTATCACGTGGTGCTAGGGTTTTTTGGAGAGGAAAGTAAACATTTTAATTATAAACGAGTCCTTTAAGTTTCAAAATGTACAAATAGTCATATAAACTTCTTAAATTCACTTTACAAATAAACTCCTGAACTTATAGAATTTACATAATTAATAATAAAGTTCTATAAATTATAAAAAATTTAATTATTTTTAGTTATCGCCATATCGCCGTAAAATGACTAGGCGTCTTGGCAGTACTCTAGCGTCTTGAATCGCCGTGGCGCCGTGAAAACAATGGTCATAAATATACTCTTTTCGTAAAGAATTCAGCGCAAGACAAGTTCCTCATTGTGATTTTGTACGTCGATGAATGTGTGAATGGTTTAGAACATCAATGGAAAGTCTTTTTGATATGACTGATCTTGAAAGGATGAAGTACTTTCTTGGACTGGAAGTACAACAAACAGGGAATGCAATTTTTATACATGAAAAGAAGTATGCAGCATATGTGTTATCAAGGTTTGACATGTCATCTTGCAACTTAGTCAGCAACCCAATGGTACACACAACATAATTAAATCTTTTTGACAAAGATCTCATAATCATTTTAATAATTGTTCTCTTTCATTTCGTCACCGCATTTTTTCATTTTCATAGCAATATAAAGAAGATTTGACAAGTAACTATTAGTTTCTTCTTCTTTCATACTCTCTTCATCCAAACTAACCTAGTTTGAAGTTCACTTTCCCAAACTAACCTACTTTGTTCAATTTTTCCCAAACTAACCTAGTTTATTATCCAAATCGTAGCAAGCTAAAGGTTCTTTCATCTAAACTTATTTTGGTTCTTAAAACTTTTATGTTAATCTTATTTATTGTACTAATTTTTTGATTTTGTGTTCTTCTTTCAGATGGAAAACTTAAATGAACACAAATCCTGATTTCAGATATCATTATGGAATCATGTCGGAAGTTCAAATGAAAACCATTCTCTACATCGTTCACAGAAAACTCAAATGGAGGAAATTATCAATGACGGAGTTAGAAGATGTAATGCATTTTTAATTTGAGCGAAACTGGCAATTTTATCTCATATCAGGAAGCGAATAGCGAGAAAGATTTGGATAGTGAAGAAGCAGACGACAATGACAATGCATATGATTCAGATTCAAAGAGTTCTGGTAACAACTCAAGAGATGATGATCAAAATTACGAGGAACATACTCCTTCCACACCATGATTTACAACACAGGATGTCACTGATAATAGCATCACTGATAATCCATGTTATTTTCCAAACTTTAATCCGCTTGGATACAATCCGTTTGAAGGTCAATCTTTTACAGACAAACAAACCGCCGTTAGTGCAATAAAATCGATCCACATCAAAACATCTAGAAGCTATCATGTTTTGAAGAGTACTACAACATTGTATGAGGCAAAATGTGTTGTTTCGGAATGTCGTGGAGAATTCGAGTTACAAAAAGCAAGCGCTCTAGTCATTTCAAAATCACCAAACTTCATGTTGACCACAAGTGTCTTTTAAAAACTATTCAGCGAGATCACAAGAAACTAAGCTCGAAGTTAGTTGCAAATGTTGTTAAACAACAAGTAATGTTACATTTTAATAATATTATTGTAACATATACACATGATGTTATTTATTTTTTCATGATTTTTTGTATAGGTCACATAAAGCCCATATTTAAAAGTAAAAAACATCCAAAGTCAAATTACAGATTTATACAAATATCATGTTAGCTACAAGAAGGCTTGGATGGGAAAGCAGAAGCCATATCTGATGTGTATGATGATTGGACGGCCTCTTACTCCAAACTTCCACAATTTTTAACTGCTTTAAAGCATTTTAATGCAGGCACAAGTGCTACAATTGAGGTTGGGAATTAAAATAGAGCTGAAAATTCATCGGTGTGCAAACGTGTGTGGTGGACATTCAAGTTGATGGTGGCAATATGCTAGGCCGGTTATTAGCATTGACGGTACATTTTTAAAAGGGAGGTATAACGGAAAATTGTTAATCACCATGGGCTTTGATTCAAATAATCATTAATATCCACTTGCTTATGGTCTTGTTGATGAGAAACAATAGCCAACCAGTCATGGTTCTTATGTCCACTTTGAATCTAGAAGAGGAGTATACATAATTTCAGATCGTCATGAAGGAATCACCGAAGCAATGAAAAGGGAAGAAAATGATTTCACCAGTGACATAGACATTCATTGTTTTTGTCTTTTACATATTCGTAGTAATTTCAGTTCAACATATCCTAATTTTCATTTCACACTGCTATATTGGCTTGCTGGGAATACTTCTCAAGTGAGGAAGTTTGAGGCGGTGATGAAACATAACAAAGAACTTAATTCTGATGCATAAAAATGGCTACGAAATATTCCCCTTGAGATGTGGACCATGTCTTATAATGGAGGCCATCGTTATGAGCATGCAACGACAAATATGGCTGAAAGTTTCAACGGACGTCTAGAGCTGCTCGTTTTCTTCTGATTACATCAATGGTGGAGTATATGTATTATCGTTCCGTAAAACTGATTGCAGAACGTCGTACTCGATCTTTAAATGATCTCCAGAATAGTCATATATATTGTAAGAAATCAAGGGAATTGTTTGAAAAAATTGAAAGGAAGGCATCAACACACAAGATTATTCCATACAATGAACAAAGAGAAATTTTTTTAGGTGATTACCGCCTGTTATAAGACAAACAAGGTGTATTGGAAAGGTGGCAACAAGCATACAATTAAGCTACATAAAGGCTTCTGCTCTTGTGGAAAATGGAGTCGATATCATTCTCCATACCCACATTTAGTTGTTGGTTTTTTAACTTGCAACCTTGATTGGAAACAATTCATTGAACCATCTCATAGTTTGACAACACTATATGATATGTGGAAATATGAATTTTATCCAATCCCTATCAAGCTTATTGGATGTTTATGTTGGCAAGTATTTGAGAAAGATACGACACATTTTACCTGATGAGAACTTGAGAAAGAAAAAAAAGCAAGGACAAAGAGGTAGAGTCAGCGTATTCGAATAGCGATGGACAATGCAAGAAATGTTATAAGTTGTGGGATCCATACATGATGCCCTCAAAATAAAAATAATGTATGAAAAATTGTTGTAATCGTTTTTATTAGTTATTAAGTATTTTATTGTAATTGTGTTTAATAATTTTAGTAAAATTAAATTAAAATTAATGAGTTTCTATTATTTTTAACTAAAATTATATTAAAGAATATATAAAAAATTATAATATATGGAAAATTGAGAAAATAAAAAAGATACAAAAACTGAGTTTGAATAGTAAACTAGGTTAATTTGGGAAAGATTGAACGAAGTAGGTTAGTTTGGGAAAGTGAACTCCAAATTAAGATAGTTGAGAAATTGAACTCCAAACTAGGTTAGTTTGGGAATGAATTCCCCTTCGTCCTCTATTATACCGAACACTTGGTATGAGAATATTGAATGTGAGAAGATAATAAATGAAGAAAGAAAGAGGTGTGAGAAGTGAATTAGGTAAAAAATGATTTGATTGAAATAATTGATGAAAGAAGTTAAAATGTAATGTAATAAATGATGAGATAGAAATAAATGCTAGACCATCCATAACGCCGCCAATAATTTAAAATTGTTGATCAAATTTTATTTTTTCTTCTCAATGAGTGTTTGAATAAGATCGCTGCATGAAAGATTGCGAAAAATGAGTATGCGGTGATCTTAATCGTGATCACCTAGTCCACCAATCAAATGGGTAACATACAACAATTTGATAGAATTAATAATATTAAATTGGATTAAAAGATTTTTATTAAATATCAAGATTAAGAAGATAAAATTGTAACATGTTATTTTAAAAAAGGTGTACTCCAATGAAGTGAATGATATTTTTTAAAGAGCCAGGCTAAGTAGTGGTGGATCCAGCGTCTTAAATTAGGGGGAAAATGGGGAAGAAGGATTGAACCTTGGATTAGGTGGGCCAAAAGTGTACTCAAAACCACCAAGCCACAATTTTTAACTGCTATCATAATGATACCTATAATTATAATCTCATGTTTCTCATGCTTAGGGGGCAAGGGACCCTGCCAGCCCCCCTAGATCCGCCCCTAGGAATAAGGATGCCCTTATAGTGGAATGAAAGATGAGAATATTCATTTATGAAAATCTGAAGTTTATTTTGAGACACATAAAGAAAAATGTTCACTATAGTAGGGGACAAAGGGAGTATTGTGAACTTTGATCCTTGATATTTTTGCTTCATGTTGTTCCAAATTTGGTTATTTATATCAGTGTGGAGAATCGTGGCAAGAATGTCTCTATCAATAGATTGATACAAGAAGTTTTTTAGCTTCAAATCTTGCAACGTTGATCATCTATTTGTTTTTGTCGTGCTTTAGTGAGCACTAATCCACCAGCTAGGGCGATGCTGGACTCAATCAGGTCCCAACACTCTTTGGACTTAATAAAATTTCCATCAATCTTGTCAATAATCATAAAACCTATTGAAGTTGAATATAGCTAGCACTACAAATCATTTACCTCCATTAACTGTACTACCCCCGTTGACATTTACTTACTCGATGTTGCTAAGTCAATGGCAAACTCTTCTTAAGGTCTGACTACACACCTTTGCCTACTTACCACTCAAATATTGTAAAGCTCTAATACCACTTGTTGGTCGCTCAATTATAATGCGATATTTTGTTAATCAAATATCTTTGCTCTTATATTGAGCTTATTACAAATGACTATATAAGAAGAATTCAAACTACAAGATAACAACTAAATATTAGCTAAAACAAAACAGAAAACAAATTGACTTGCACTTCTTGCTCCGACATAGTTGAAGCTTATGCAACAACAAGATAAACTTCAATCTCTTCAAATGATGTTTGATCCATTCCACCATGTAGTGAGTAGTGGAAACTAAATTCTAGTAGGGGGATAATAGAAGTGGTGCACTACGTTAAATTATACACATTGTTGCATCATGCAACTAAACATCAAATCGTAATAAAAAAGTTAGACTTTAAAAGTATGTAATTTAGTTTAATATCGAAATTAATAGGATGTATTTGTCATGAACTTCGTCAGGACTGATCATCGGACTAGAAAACCTAAATCCTAACCCTAATTTAACATGTCGGGCCAAGGTCAAAATGAGTCCTTAATCCGAGTTGGGATTTTCTCAGACCAAACCTCAAAGCTTTTCCGAATTTTACGACCGATTAGACACCCTATTAAGAAGTGTAAGAAATGACAAATAAATAGTGAATTCCCCTAATAAGACTATAAGAGCATATGCACCGATAAACTCCTGATGCGAATTCAAGCAATTAACAAAAGTAATTTGTATGCACCGGTGTGCATCCAAACAAGATGGCGATCTGGAGTTGCAAAGATGAGGAGCAGCGGCCAGGGCATCTGCTAGATCTCATGGGAGAGGAGCTCCTTAGACGCGTTGGCGTATCCAAAATGCTTTGTCGTCAGATGCACACGCTTACAATTAGGGCAAATCGCGTTGATGAGTACATAAATGTACTAATATTTATGTGCAATTACCATTTAGTTTTTGTTAGTTCTATAGTTGTTTGTGAGAATTTTGATACTTTTCGTGCGATTTTCAGGTTATTTACATCTTCCGGAATCATGGAATAGCTTTGGAAAAATGAGCGCAAATGTCTAGAGAACCGTTGAAAAAGTAATGAATTTTGGTCAAGTCAACCAAAAGTCAACTCAAGTCAACCGAATGTCAACTCAAGTCAACTTTGACTCGGTAAACACGGTCAAACCCAGATTTTTCAAAGCTATAAATACAAATCTCACATTCAAAAAAAGGAGAATCTTTGGAAATCATTCACATTCAAAATCAAGATCAAAGATCAATAGATTGAAGATGGAAGCTAGGATTTGAAGATCATCAACAACTAGACTAACATTTCTAAACTCTCAACTTTTACATTTATGTTCATTGTTTATATTTTTATTGTTATGTGTGTGAACATCACCATGTGTGAGTGATTCACTCGTGATTGGGGATCACATGGATCCCCTAGGTTAGGATAGAGTTTTGAACATTCTTTCTATGCATTTGAATGAAGTTTGGTTGTTTTCTTAATTGTTATAGTTACATATTCACTAAGATGCATGCTAAGTGTTTGACGAAATGCCTGAGTGTATCTAAATGAATGAAACTTCTAGGATTTGATGACGATTGATTCTTAGGATGTTTAGTAACTACTTCATTGTTGTTTTGAGAGTTAATTGTGCGCGAGAGCGACAATTACTCTTGACGATAGGTTAGGTTTGTGTTGAGTTCTTCGCGTCGCCAATAGACCAAAAGGTTGAGGTTGAGATGCTTGAATTCCACATGGTTCAATAGACCGATGGGTTGAGAACCAATACCTTATAGCGCATCAATCACATTCCAAGGAAGGAACGAGAGTTGAACTTGGAATTTGATGCGTAACCTTAAGAGAACTAACCAAATGTAATTTGTGCATGTGAAATTGAATGTTTGATTCTCCTAAGTTCTAGGGGTGAAGTAGAATCCTTAATCACACCTTTATTTTCTTGTTAAAATCAATCATCAAACCCCCAAATCTTTTTATGTTAAGTAAATTTAGGTAATTCTTAGCTAGATAACTACCACCTCTTCCTTTGGGTTTGACTATAGGTCACCTAGATTATAAATTTTGTTTGACTTGCGTGATTTGGATTAGTGTTCCACGAATACACCCTAAAACCGCGCGTCACGCGTGTATTGTATTTGAGATTTTTGATAGGATTTTGGGTTTTGGCATGTGAGCCAAAAGGCCCAATAAATGCATTTAAGTGAGTAAATAAATATGAAAAGATAATCAATATTGGGTTTTGGCGGACGGATTTCTACTACGAAATGAGTACAACTAGATATTCGTTTGACCATTGCGTTTTATTTATTTCATGTACTCACATGTAATTGGTTTCAATAAGTTAAAAGAATGAACCATATTGTTACGTTTATGTCAAATTAAAAGAATGAACAATGAAATTGTAAAATAAAATAATAAATGCAGACATATCAATTTTTTTAGAAAATTGGTCTAGGAATGGACAACCCACATTCTCAAGCCAATTAAATTATTCCCCTCTACCCTATCCTGTAGAACCCCTGTCCTGCTCCCATCAGGAATCGAACCCGGGTTGGCTCCAGTTGTATCAATTCTTTTATGGTATGCTCCATGAGTCAACATTTAAGCATGCCTAATTTTAATATTATTATTAAGATAATTTCACATATATTAAATTCGTACCTAAATTTAATATTTTGACTAAGTAATTTCATTTATTAATCCAGTTGTATATAGTATTGTAGTTGCAATATTATAATTTATATATATACAATTTCTTATTTGTATCGCATGATAAAGTGTGATAAATTGCACTTACTCAAAAAATTTAATACAAATGAAATAAATACATACTAGTGTGTGAAATGTGTCAAACGGCTAGTTCAATGGCTAGTCATTCAATTAGTTCAAACAGGAAAATTAAAAGCTGTGAAGATAACTAAAGTGATCTGACACTAAGTTAACGGCTAGATTTGAATAGGCAAATAAAAAAGTTGTAAGAAATTTCTATAAATATGTAAATTATCTAATGAATAATGTGTATCAATTATAAAGTGTTTCTTCTCTCATATTCTAATCCAAATACCTTACTACAATCTCTAGATCAATTTTGGTTTCAATTATGATTTTTTCTATTAATTGGTCTATGTCCGAAGATGTACAATTGTGTATATCATACTATTGTCAATCTGTCGATCCCATATCTAGAAGCAAACAAAAGGTTGAGAAATTGTGGGAAAAACTTCACGTCAAACAGGAGCTCCTCATAGAGATTGCATGGCTGCAGAAATCAGTTAAAATGTTATTATCGTTTGATGAATACTGATATAACTTGCTCATTGAGGAACTCGTCAACGAGGTTGAAAAGCTCAACGGGTGCGAATCCTGTAAGAGTGTAAGAGCATCTCCAACCCAGCGACCCAATATGTATTTTAGCCCACGTGACACCCAATTTACGAATTCGGATACAAATCTGGATTTTCAACGCTATCATCATATTATGTAAAATTATACGTATTCGCTTTCTCAATCGCTATATCTGCTACTCATCATCTCGATCTATATTCACAATCAACTCGTTTTATCTGTATGGTATTTCTTCTTCTTTGAGGGTTTTTAAACGCAGGTCTTCGTATACATCCTCCTGGCTCAACCTAGTCGTTCTATACTGTCAAGTTTGCGGTTCAACACAATTGCAGTTGCGACGATGATTTGTGTGGTGGTCTGGTCGGACCTATGTATGCTTAATCTTGTTTATTCTTAGGTAGATGTGTTGTCTGTGATTCTTAGAATTGATCCCCTTTTGTTTTTAACTAAGATAATGCTGCTTGTTAGGAGAAACTTATTGAGATCACTTTGTCATGTTTTTGTTGAATAATTGGATT
Organism: Sedum album; assembly: GCA_006409495.1. Taxonomy (NCBI): domain Eukaryota; kingdom Viridiplantae; phylum Streptophyta; class Magnoliopsida; order Saxifragales; family Crassulaceae; genus Sedum; species Sedum album. The sequence goes on from QZGG01001105.1 coordinate 27,031, forward strand.
GCCGGAAGTAGCTTCAAACAAAATTTTGAATCATTCATCCTCTCATTTTTCATCCTCCATTTGTGTTCAAGTTTCTGTGAAGTAATCATGTTAGCTATAATTTTTTAAACCTCTAGTTTTTTTGTCCATGTATGTTTAATAGCAGAACAACATTGGCAAAAGAATTTTGATAGCAGTATGCTATTTCTACTGAAGTTGTAGAAATTTAGTCCGATGTGAACTAGCGCGCGGAAACTGTAAAGTTATCAATCTTGATTCAACTAAGCACAGTTTCACTCAAGAATCTAATAACAAAGCGTAACGTAAAAGAACTTGACAACCTGGATTTTTTATACCGTGGTTATATGCACATAAGTGCTTTAATCCACGTGAGATCCAAAAGAGGACTCTGTGTGTATTAGATCCGTCGGAATCTGGTCGGAAATTTCCCTGGAACTGTTCAGATACAACGTAATCGAACTTCCACAAGCCTGGATGAAGCTAGCCTATTACAGTCTTGAATACACCTTCGGAACGTAACAAACCACGCCCAAACTATCCAGAACAAACTGGATACCTCAAGAACTACAGACCACTTCAAACTTAGCAAAACATGGATCGATTTGATCCTTGTAATGCATACAATAAAACCTCACAGTTGGATTTCACTCGCTCTCACAATCTTGCTCTCAATCTGGAGATGAGCTTTTGCTGCTTGTGTAAACCCTAGATGCAGAATCCAACTTGTTTCTCTTTCCTCATAACGCAACTTATATACTTTGTCCAAAAGAAATCCCGACCATTGATCTCAAAGATGCTGATCCAACGCTTTAGAATCACCAGCGCAACTTCAATCTGGGACTTGGGCTTATGACACTTTTAAAGCCCACCAACACTTAGACTTAATCAGTCTTCCTTTCCACAAATCTCCACCTGAAGACTGAACTCCTCCAATAACAAATAGAACCATCTACCTCAAAAACTTGGTCCTAGCTCTCACTGTCCAGCAAGGTCATTCCCTTCTTCCCACCTTGAGCTGAACTTTGAGTGCTAACTTCCTTAGCTTCACTTACCTCCTTAGCCAGAAATAATACACACAAATTCCTTTTTCATCATTTCTCTATACCTGCAACACATATTACTCCAAAGACAACAGTTTCAAGCAATGCTTGAACTTGGTGTTAGTAACAATTTTAGTTCCAAAATCAACAACATTTTCAGCAGTATGCACTTTCAATAGTTTAACTATTTTCTTAGCAATCAAATCCCTAATGTAGTGAAATTTAACTCCTACATGTTTCGTTCTTTCATGATAAACAGGGTTTTTACTTAACATTAATGCTGACTGACTATCTGTATATATTGCAGGTATACTATCACACAACCTAGCTTCATTCAACAAACCATACAACCATAAAGCTTCTCTTGCAGCATCATTAATGGCAACATATTCTGATTCAGTTGTGGATAACGCAACTAAGGGTTGCAACTTAGATTTCCAAGAAATGCAATTCATACCAAACATAAAGTAATATGCTGATGTAGATTTTCTGGAGTCTCTATTAGATGCAAAATCAGCGTCTACATAACCAGTCAATTCCATACACTGTACTCTATCACCATAGTTTAATCCAATATTCAAAGTACCACAAATATAAGCAATGACAGATTTCAACGCATACCAATGCTCAATACCAGGGTTTGACATGTATCTACTTAGCATAGACACCGCATGAGATAAATCAGATCTAGTACTAATCATGGCATACATTATTGATCCTATAGCATTTGCATAAGGTAAATGTTCCATTTTAATCATTTCCACCTTAGTTTTTGGACATTGAGACTTAGACAATATATGATGAGAAGCTAAAGGCACAACAGCATGCTTACAATTCAAGTTTCCAAACTTAGCAACCAATTTATGCAAGTAAGGAGTTTGATGCAATTTTAGACTACGCTGTTTTCTGTCCCTAACTATTATCATACCCAGAATTTTCCTAGCATGTCCTAAATCTTTCATGTCAAATTCCTTATTCAGTTTATTTTTCAAATCAACAATCTTAGGCATAGACTTGCAAATCAACAACATATCATCCACATATATTAAAACATAAATTGGATCACAGTCAAGAGATGCAAAGTAGAAACATGGATCATAAGAACTCCTTAAGAACCCAATACTAACAATAAAAGCATCAAACCTTAAATACCACTGCCTAGGACTCTGTTTTAATCCATACAAAGATTTCTTTAACAAACAAACATGCTCAGGGTACTTAGTGTCTACAAATCCCTCAGGTTGGTGCATGTAAATGGTTTCCTCTAAATCCCCATGAAGAAAAGCAGTCTTAACATCTAACTGTTCACATTCAAGATCATATTTAGCAACCACAACAAGCATCAACCTAATAGTCTTAAATTTAACAACAGTGAAAAAATTTCATTAAAGTCAATACCCTCCCTTTGTGTAAACCCTTTAGCAACAAGTCTAGCTTTGAACCTAACTGGATCTTTTTCAGTTTGCCCTTCTTTTATTTTATACAGCCACTTACATTGAATTAACTTTTGGTCCTTAGGCTTCTTAACAAGCAACCAAGTCTTATTAACATGCAGTGACTTCATTTCTTCTAACATGGCAGCATACCATTTATCACTATTCTTAGAACTCATAGCATCAAGATAGTCAACAGGCTCATCATGCAACTCTAGAGCAGCCACTAAAGCTAAAAATTCTAACTCAGCATATGAAGAAAAACGTGGAGGTGCTCTAATATTCTGCCTTCTCTCCCTATCTCTAGCTAGCTGATAACCTAAAAGCTCTCCCTGAGCTGAAGGTTGTAAGTTTTCAGGTCCGTGATCATACTCTTGATCATCATTGGTGCTGGATCTAGGGGCGGTCAACTATAGGCTCAGTTTGTTCTTCATTTGGGTTAGGTTGGGCTTCTACAGGGTTAGGCATTAGGTCTGGTACTTCAGGAGCAGTATTAATAGTTTCTAGGGGCTCCACCTCAATCTGAATTTCATTAACTCCTATAGGTGTCCTATCAGTACTATGTGCTGAAGGTCTCTACATGGAAAACTGGAAAACTGTTCTCATCAAAGATTACATCCCTACTCACTATAACCTTAACTCCCCTAGCATCCTTTTCCCATAACCTATATCCCTTAGTTCCAAATTGGTCTTGATATCCTAAGAATACACACTTAAGTGCTCTAGGGTCCAACTTTCCCTCCCTATTGTGTGCATAGGCAGCACAACCAAATATCCTAAGCCTGCTGAGGTCAGGTGCTTTCCCAGTCCAGATTTCTAAAGGACATTTTAGGTCAAGTACTCTATTTGGGCTTCTATTCACTAGGTATGTTGCAGTACTAAGGGCTTCTCCCCAAAAGGCTTTCGGTACACCAGCAGTGAACATTAAGGCTCTAACTTTTTCTAAAAGTGTTCTATTCCTGCGCTCAGCTACTCCATTCTGCTGAGGTGTATATCTAACTGTTTTATGTCTAAGAATTCCATGGTCACTACAAAAGGTGTTAAATTCCTCATTGCAGAACTCTAGGCCATTATCTGTCCTAAGGGCTTTTATCTTCTTTGAGGTTTGGTTTTCTATCAGGAGTTTCCAATCTCTAAACTTGCTGAATGCCTCATCTTTAGCTCTTAATAGGAATGTCCATACCATCCTAGAGTAGTCGTCTATAATACTTAAGAAGTACTTATTGCCTCCATGTGATTCATGGCTCTCTGGACCCCACAAATCAGAATGGAGGTACTCTAGAATGTGTTTAGAGGAATGTGTTCCTGTAGGGAATGACTGCTTATGTTGCTTTGCTAGCACACACTGTCACAGAATTCAAGTTGGGAAATGTGATCATTTCCAAGCAACCCTTGCTTGGAAATTACCTCAAGTCCCTTTTGACTGATATGACCCAGCCTCAAATGCCACTTGAGGGTGGATTTATCAGTATCTATAACACTTACAGCATTCACAGAATCAGACAAACACCTTCCATTCAAAACATATAAGCCATGAAATATTTTTCCAGACAATACAATTCTAGGATTCTTAGTCACAGTTAGAACACCATCACAAGCAGCATATTTACATCCAGACTCATCCAAGGCACCTGACGTTGCGTATTTTTGTACCTCAAAGTCAGTGACTAAGAGATTCCAAATGGAATTCAAAAAATATTTATAAACCGAAGTATTCGGGGTCGTCCAAGGAGCAAACTTAAACTTGTGCACTATATAAGGTTTAACTTTAGTCTAGCTAACTCAAAATTAATATATATTTGTTTTGTTTTGGGAGGATAGATAATACGAGTATTCAAAGTAAAAAAATAAAACAGAGAAGATTTCAAAGTCCAACTTTCCTAGTATAATGCATCAAAACAATGATCATAAGAGTAATATGATGAAATGTCTAATGATTCGGAGTTGACTATTAAATCACTACTCAAAACAAGATTTTGCCAAGTTTAAGTATTGATTTCATAAGTTCAAGTCTCACTCTTCCGATTTGTTGACTTGCTCGATACAATCACATTAATCACGAACTTCCGTTATGGTGATCAATGTGAAATCTCGGATAAAGCAAAAGCCTACTCTTCTAATCTTTAATGCTACTTTCGTAGTCACTGAATAATTAGATAGCCTTACTCAATGATTACTCTAAACCCCTATCTTCCGATATGAAACCTAGAGCAAGTTATGTTCATACAAGCAATTTATCAAACACCTAGTATGCATCGCTATTAAAGTATGAGTAAGAACACAAATCATCAAACAAATCATTCCAACTCTCATCTAAACTGATACATTAATTTTGAATACATCAAACAAGGTCCATTAGACCTTGAAACTAGAGACTACTCACAATACATAGTAAATAAATCCATAGATTGTATATCAAAGTGAATTCACAATCGAATAAAGTTTAATCAATGAAAACAAGAATCAAATACACCTTTGGATCCGTTCTAAGTATAGAGATTGTCTTCTTCTCTTTGAATCTCTGTCCTCTTTCTTCGTAAAATTTGCCTCCCCTCTTTTGAAATTCCGAAAAATATGTTTTTATAGTGTAGGTTAAAAGAGGGTTGGGTGCCTCGGGACAGACCGGACCGACCAGACCACTTGGGCATGCAAGAATGCCTCTGATGCCTCGGGACAGTCCAGACCAAACCGAGTCCGTGGGGGATTGATAGGTCTGGTGCCTCGGGTGGGTCTGGTCTGACCCGAGGTGACCGCAGCCTCAACTTCGAACGCATATTTGACCCTTTAAACCTAAGAATCTGACTTTTCTATAAACTAAAGAGTTGTAGATAATTGAGTCAGCTTTTCAATGGTATATAGCTCGTTTCATTAGGACTCCGTATGCGTTCTCTACAAGCTGTAGAATCCACGAAGGTCAAGCTGTCCAGATTGCTCTTTGTTAAATTCTTCACTTATTTGAACCATTTTTCATCCATATTGCAGCAAATCATATATTCTGATTAATCAACTCTTCACATCAAGTAAATGGGTCAAATAACAATAATAATTCGAGGAACGATACAAAGTTCTTAAGATATGAAGCGAATAATCGATTGAAATATCGACCGATCAAAATACTTCACACTTAGAATTTGTTCGTCCTCGAACAAACATTAAGCACACATGAAGAAATTCAATGGTGAAGGATATAGTAAGAACACGATCCAAGGTTATCCTAACCTAGATGCAAAACTAACTCATTTTCGTAGGAATCACGGGTACATTTAGCACATGCACCAAGCCTTTAAACCCCTAGGCTACCCTAGTGGACGAGTTATAGTCTCGTGAAGGTTTTTAGAAAAGAGAATACCCACAAATCCCAGATGCAACTAACCTATATGAATGCATGATGATATGTGTCAATAATCAAGCTTGATAAGGTTTGTACAATCAATGAGAGTAAATACATTTCCTCGGATCATCAATCAAGAAAATCATTGATTCCGCAAAGTTAGAGTAAGCTTCACTATGAGAAAAGCATGGTAAAATCATCCAACGTCGTCACAACACTATGTCTGTATCTATCACTTACATCTCCTAAATGGTTCACAATTTGTCTTGTCTATAACTCACTTATGTTACCAAAGTGGGTAGTACAAAAGCTTGTGTTATTTAAACTCATTCTCAAGTTTTAACTGATAGATTAAAAGCATGAGAGAACAGGAGTTTGACACACTTCTACAAAACTAAACTCAAATGCTCGGTACTCGTTTGAACATAACATGTTTTTGTCACGCATACTCATATCAACTTGCAAACTTATTTCTCAATGTCATTCATTATAAAGATGCAATGATTCACAACCAAGCTCGAAGGAGTTAACTAGCGTTTGGCTATTACAGATACTTTCGAGGAGGAACTTTTCTTCCTAATCCCCGGTGTATGTAACTCTTTTTTTTCTTTTCTTTTTTTCACTTCACACTTAGAGCTTGACCATGAATCAAGGGTAAAAATGAATGAATGACAAAAAGCTTTGGTTCAGCAAGAAATACGAGTGCGACAGCCACTTAGAGTTTACCGAGCAAGAAAGCTTAATTTCGTAGAAGAGTTCACAATAATAGAACCACTTGGAGATAAAGTCTAGAACAAACACATGCAGGGACAACCATTGGAGATGACACCAATATAATTCTCAATAGGAAACAAGCTTAAACCAAGCATAAACAGTTCATCTCAAGATCAACAAAACCTAATAATTTACATTACCTCATAAACCAACCTCACTTGATAATGACACATGACACTACTCTACTATGATGCAATGCATGAATGCAAACAAAGCAATGACATGATGAGTTATTGTGACACACCACTTCACACTTAAGATGATGCTTAGTCCCTAAGCATACTATATCAACCAACCAGAGTAATGCACAATAATCATCATGTCAACACTTATGCAATTAACTTTATTAAAAAAAAGGTATACTTACAAAGAGTGATCAGCAAAGCGCCCCAAAAGAATCACACGTGAGAAGTCCTTTGCTAGGATCCCTTCTCACGGGGCCTTGAATGCTTGAGGATCAATCCACCTTCAAATCCCATTTGAACTTTCGTCCATCAAGTCTACAATGGACATATCTTTGGAATTTAGATCCCTTTATGAATGTGTCCTCCATTGAAGCGAAGGGATCGACAAAGCTTCTTCCATATGATTTGGCAATGAATGGTAGGAAGCTTTGAAATTTGTCTTGAGGTTGAGAAGGCAAGAAAGGGTCCTCAAGATTACCATTTGGCTTAATGACAACGCCTTCATCATTGTTTTCAACTAAAATCTCTAGCGTCCATTCTCCAAGGTACTCTTTTGTACTTGTGTCTACTTCTAAGCAAGGTTTCTCTAAAGAAGAGTCGTTGACTATTGACCGCATGCAATTTAGATGATAGATATTCCAAACACGCAACTCAAAAGAATTTATAGGACTAGGGGTGACCTAGTGTCGAACCCAAGGGAACAGTGGAGTCAAGTTATATTTCAAACTCGATTACTAGATTTTAGTACTTAACACTAGTTTTCAATTTAGTTCTAAAGTGTTTTATTTATTTCAAAGGGCAATATTATTTATTCTAAAGACAATCTTAAGGCAAGAAAAGGTTTTGTTATCAAATATTAAAAACTATGATAAGGATGAGAATCCTCCACTAATACTTATAGTTTCACTCGAACAAGATATATAAATACTCACTCTCGAATGTTGCATTTATATTATAGTTATGAATTTCCTTCTTGATGATAATTTAATCTAGAATGCATAGTTATATGATAATATAAACCCTCACTCTCGAATGTTGGATTTATATTATAGAATTTAGACTGAGTAGCATTAGCATACGAATCCTCACTCTCGAATGTTGGATTCGCACGTAAACATCTACTCAACTAGCTATTCCTCACTCTCGAATGTTGGAATTTCACTAGTCTTGTCTAAATACGCTTATTAATACATTCATGCACCAAATATACTCGCTGCTCTCGCTTTGCTAATATACTCGATCTAATGGTTGTATTGATTCCTAAATATTCTAAGTTCACCTCTCGGTCCTTCCCTAGATATACTACTCCGACCTACACTTCTAGATGTTTTGTCAGGACACCTAATTTATGAAGATAAAGCTCGGGTATGATTCAACACACGCAATTGTCATACAAGAATTGATTCAGATAAATTTAAATAATCATGTTCTAGTTATTCATAAGCATTAGAGATTCATCAAATCCCTATCATAAGGAAACTACTCATTCATCTCGAGTGATAATGCAAACATGTTCAAACGATTAAAAGTAAAACGATTGTAAATAAAACAAGAGTAAAGTTTAGAAATTCTCAGTGATTGATGATCCACGGTCGAGCTCCAATGCTGCTGCTATTCTCCTCGTTATCTCTAGTACAAAACTTCTATAATTCCTCCGAACTCTCTCGGGTATCTTCTTCTTCTTCACTTGGTTTACTCGACTAGACTCAATCACTTTATTATTATTTCAGCCCCCTTAGGTAGCTCGGGCAGCAGCAGCCAACCTTCTTCAATCCTCTTGTGATGCTTATATAGTGAAGATCATTCCAAGGGTCGAGTGAATTGAGAAGTCTTGCCTTAACTCCCATCATAAATGGCCGAGTAAATGGAGAGTTAAGCTTATCTTCATGCATTTAATCCTCAAGTGGAATGAAAGGTTTGGCTTATCTTCATGTATTAAATCTTGTATTGAATGGCTCGAGTTAATGAGATAATCCACACGAAGGGTCTTGATCACGTGATGACTTGCTCGAGCAGTGTATTTACTCCGGTCGAGTAACATGAGTCTTTGGCTATTTTTGCTCGAGTAAGGTACTTTAGTGCACTCGGTCTAAGAATTGCAGAAATGCTTCCAATTACGTCTGATTTAGGCCGAATTCACGTGCTTTTCCTCATATTTCCATTTGTGCTCCTTCGTAAGGTGTAAACCGTGCTTTTGACCTGAAACATCAATCAAAGTATCAAAAGTAATATATTTTACGTTAAAATCATATGAAATAAGCATGAAAGTAGGGGCTTAAAATAGACATTTCTAACACTCATCAACTCGAGTGTTGCAACAAATGCACCATATATTACGAGATATGCTTAAGTCACCTAAAGGCAATACAATAGCTTTATGAAATATTATCCATGTTTCGTTCAAAAATTTTCCTCTATGAAATTGGATAAAACTTTGCTTTTTCTCAAGGTGTCATGTCAAAAATTTCTAAGAAAAATCAAACTAGGCAAGCTCTTATTGTTGAGTCACAAGAAATAAATTTTCCATCATGAATGTCGTTCAATTCAAAAATTTCAATTCATGAGTTTCTCAGCAAACATTTTTAATCTAAGTGCTCGATCTTGTTTAGCATGTTTAATTGACATTTTTCAACGTGTTTTCATTTAAATAGTAGGATGTATGCAAATTTTTAAAAGTATGCAATGTATATATCATGAAAATTTGTATGCATACTACTCCCCACCCCACACTTAAAAATTTGCTTAGTCCCTAAGCAATAAATTAAGATTAAGGTGTAGAGATACTTAGCTGGTTGTCGAGTATTTCGTTCTTGACATTTTTCTTCGTATCTTGACTTTCCAATGTGCTGCACATCTATCATTCTTGCAATGCTAACAAAGATTTGTCATTATATACAAACAAAGCAAAACATGATAGATAAGTAATTTAAAATGTTCAAACAAGTGCAAATGTCAAGTACTCGATCAATCTGTTTCTAGTTGTGAAAGTTTGTTTTTATCGGTTGTTTTGGTTGTTTGTTTGGGAGATATCGGGTGTTTCTAAGGATTCGGAAGTTGTTCATTATCAGACCTATTCGTTGTCACCTATTATCTTCTGCATCTACGAATTCTTCATCTTCTTGAGCGTTTCTTTCGGTCGAGTGATGCAATGTAGGTCTAGGTGGTGATCGGTATCCTTCAGAAACGAAATTCCATTCTTTCACAACTTCTATCTTGTGTCCTCTTAACTCGACCACTCTCCATTTGGTCTTAAGTGAATAAATAAACTCGGTCGAGTTAGGGTTTTGTTTTGTGTAGTTGGGCTAGGTTTTGTTTAATGTTTAAGGTGATATGGCCCAAAATAATTCGGTCGAGTGAACCAGATGACTCGATCGAATTGAAGAGTCTAATTTCGGTTTAAGTGTAGGTTCACTCGATCGAGTGACATTCTTAGTTGGTCGAGTGGGCTCGGCCAAAATTCAGAATTTAATTGAGTTTTTTTTTTGTTCAAGGTGTTTTAATTCTGAATTTTATTTTTAGTAACCCTAAAATTTGGTAAGAGATAAATTTCTTCTTTATTGAATTTTAACTTTGTTTTCCAAACAAAGACAATTATTTGTAGAAGAAATAAGAAATAAGGTTTAATCACTCATCAGACTCGATCTCTATTGGTTCTCCACTAGGCTTGCGAAATTCTTTGATAGTCACCCTACGAACCTCATACCACTCAATACCCGAATTATTTTTCTTAGGCTTCTTGGACTGTTTTGCTCGAGGTAGCTTTTTCCTTACCCTTGCCTTTGCTTGTATCATTGAAGTTCCAACCGAGCGCGCGTTCTCGGAGGGGTCTTCTTCCTCAGTTACTTCCTTATAGGCAATTCCAATCTAGCGGGTTTTTGGCGAGGAATGCTAATTTCCTTAACAAGTTAAAGTCAATTCTCGAAATTCTGTGTATCTCTCGGGTAGAGTAAATTGACAACCAATGGCTATGCTAGTGATCAATGAAGTACAACCCACGTACTGTGAAGAGTAGTATGCCTGCTGCATACCCTTGAACACGGTTGTGAACACATCAAACCAATTGATGGTTCATCTTGGTCGAGTGCCCACATGATGTTCAAGTCCTCTCGGGTAACTACATCAACAGTTTCGGGTTGGCAATTAATATTCGTAGCAATCAGACGATGCACGTACTTCCAAACGGGATTCTTAATAGAGGATGGTGAAGGGTAGTCTCCAATGAAGTCTTGGCGGCTAATGTCTTTCCAAATCTGAATTCTTTGTTGTTCCGTAGCCAAGTGACTAAGTCCTCCTTCAGGAAATCCAAGATGTCTAAATGCTTCTTGTCGAGTCCAATAAAAATCCAAATCTTGAATTCTGAATTTCCATCCTTCATAATCATATGCAAAACCTTCTCCTTCCACAGGTTCAAACGAAGCAATGAACTCATAGACAAGTTCCTTATAGCATTGCTTGTTGAAAACAACATCCACATCGAGTGCAGCTCGGCCAAACATATCATAAACTTTGGCATTAATGCCAAGGCTTTGCATTGTCTTGTCATGAAGGGCTATCGAGCTCACCAAAGGCTTGAGTCGGTTTGCATCTTCAGCTAATCTTTCATAGGTTCGTGCATGGTCTATGTTGTCAAAATTTGGTGGGTAGGATGGGTCATAGGTGTGAACAAACTCAATTTGAGTTCTTCTTTGGGAGGGTGCATTGGTCTTTTTGGCTAGTAGGTTGGATTGAGACATGTTGCTCGAGTATGTAGGTTGGGTCGAGTATGTTGATTCGGTCGAGTTGAATGGTGAATATGCCATGCTACTCGATCGGTTTATATATAAGTTAAATTGGAAGCTCTAGGGTTACTCGAGTAGTAACTTACCTAATAAAGTGTGATAAATATTTGTATATCAAAGGTTTCTAATAATTGAATATTAAATCAAAGATTTAATCAAGGATTTAATATATGGAAGTTATGAATATTTATTAGGTTACTCGAGATATTTTTTTTAGGAAAGAATTGGGCTAGGTGCTCGAGTGGGCTTTGGTTAAAAATCTGATTTTTCTAATTTGGGTCGAGTTGTTTAAGTGTTGTGGGTTACTCGACCGAATGATCCATAGATTCGGTCGAGTGAAGCAATGTCCTTTTTGCTTCACTTTGTGCTCTTAAAACTTGGCGATCATAAGGGTAAATGACAATTAGAAACAAGTACGCACAAGTTCAAGTTACAACAACAAAGTACCGCAAACGGTACGTCCAAAAAGTTCCAACAACAAACACAAATAAACAACTAAAAGAGGCTTTCCTAGCACTCTTCCCACTCGAAGCTAGTTCCTTCGTTCATCTTTTCTTTCCTTTCCGGTCAGCGCGCTTGGGCATTTCCTTGACACAAACCCATTCCTTGCTCCTCCTATCCATCAACGTCATAGTGACCAAACGGTGGTGTCGAGTGGTCTAAAATCTCCTTTGCTTTTAAACTAAAATATGAGCGTTCCGCGAGGCAAGTGATGAAAGATGAGCAGCCGAGTGCCTTACTCTTTTCCTTAGGGTTGATCATCTTCTTGAACCGCTCGGTGAAGACATAAAACCAATCAATGGAGTCTCCTCGCTCCATGAAGTACATCAAATCCAAGTCTTCCCGAGATACTCGAGCACCTTGGTCAACACGAGTGTTGATGTTCGTAGAAATAATCCGATGGATGTATTTCCATACTCCATCCGTTAGGCACTTGGGTGAGCAATTAGGGTCATACTCGCGCATACCGGTTAGCTTCCTCCATACTTCCAATCTCATCTCATCCGTACAAAATGGAATAACACCTCCGGAGAGAACCATTCTCCGTCCATATACTCCTTCTCCTCCTTGAATTCTTTTCCATTAATCTCAAACTCCCACGACACACATTCATTCTCATTATAAAACGGTTCAAAACTTGAGAAGAACTCGTCACAAGGTGTGGTGTGTCGGCTTCCCCATCAAATACTCCCACTCGATCAAACCGGCATTGATAAATATATTGTCCACAATCTCATAAATTCCAAGCTCAATCATAGTAGGTTTGTGAGGTGCAACGAGCTTACCACTTCCTTCTTGCTCGAGCCACAAAAGTTGAGTAATCCTTGGTTCTTGAAATGGTTTCCTAAAGCTAAGTCCCGGGTTGAAAACCGTAAATCTCCTTGCTAGGGTCTTGTTCTTCCCATGCTAGATCCTTGCCGCTCGACATTGTTGATGAATTGAGGTTTGGGTTGGTCGAGTGAATCGGTGGCTAGGGATTTTTTTGAGAGTGATGTTGAAGCGGTCGAGTAGGTGGAGTGAAGGTGGTCGAGTGATGTTTTAGGGTTTTCTAAATTGGACCAATTTCCAATGGGCCCAATTAAATTGGTCTAATTAAATTAGAACAATTTCCTATATGACCAAATTTAATTGGTAGAGTAGTCCAACGGTTGATTTTTCTAAAAAAAATTTTGATTTTTGTATTTTGTATTTTTTTTTTTTGTTTTTGGGTGGTGCAATTCGGTCGAGTAAGATTTTACTCGATCGAATGAGGGGGATTAAATATTTAAATGATTTAAGTAAATTTTTGGTTGACTCAATTCGGTCGAGTAAGAATCTTACTCGATCGAATGAAATAGGAATTCATTTAAATTGATTAATCTATATTAATTTGGGTGACGTGACTCGGTCGAGTTGGTGGTTTTACTCGAATGAAAGAATTTTCCCCGGAATTTTAATATTCTACCCCACACTTGCATTTTTCCTAATCTAGAAAACAATAAAGTGCGGAAAAATAAATGCGGAAAAATAAATACTTACTGGCCTAGATTAACGTCCTGGCAAGGACGTAGCCGTGTCTTCATATAAAGAAACACACTCGAGAAGTCCTTTGCTAGGATCCCTTCTCGAGAGGATATGCTCCACTTCTTAGTTATCCGACCTCATAGAGATGAGTTGTTGCTCTACTAGATAGCATTGGTCTCCAGCATGATAAATTTCAGTCTATGTCCGTTGACCTTAAATGTGTTTCCTTCCTTGTCTAATAATTCCACGTGTCCGTCGTCAAAAACTTTAGATATCTTGAATGGTCCGGACCACTTGGAACGTAATTTTCCCGGAAATAATCTCAACCTTGTGTTGTAGAGTAGCACTTCGTCTCCTACTTGAATCTCTTCTCAATGATTTTCTTATCGTGCCACTTTTTGTTTTCTCTTTGTAGACTTCGCGCTTTCATATGCATTTAGCGTATCTCCTCGAGTTCATGTAGTTGAAGAATACGGTGTTTCCCTGCAGCTCTGTATCGAAATTCATCTTCTTTAGCCCACATGGCTTTGTACTCGATCTCTACCGGCAAGTGACAAGCTTTTCCGAAGATAAGTTTGTATGGAGACATACCAATAGGGGTCTTGTAGGCTGTCCTATAAGCCCATAGTGCGTCATCTAGCTTCGACGCCCATTCCTTCCTTGCACCTGAAATAGTCTTTTCTAAAATAGCTTTGATCTCTCTATTCGAAACTTCTACTTGACCACTGGTTTGGGGATGGTAAGGTGTCGAAAATCTTTGTGATTATATCTCTCGTTTTCGAAGCATCTTCTCGAGTTGTTTCTCCTTAAAGTGCGTTCCATTGTCACTAATGATAGTTCGAGGTACACCATATCTAGGGAAAATGATCTTCTTAAATAATTTCTTTACGGACTTGGCATCGCATGTGGGTGTGGCTATGGCTTCTATCCACTTAGACACATAGTCAACCGCTACTAGAATGTACTTGTTTCCGTAAGATGAAGGAAAAGGTCCCATGAAATCAATTCCCCATACATCAAAAATTTCTACTTCGAGTATACCCTTCTGAGGCATCTGATCTCTCCTCGAGATGTTTCCCGATCTTTGGCAAGCATCGCACGATTGAACATACTTATGAGCATCTTGAAAAATAGTTGGCCAATAGAATCCCGACTGCAATACTCGAGCGGCTGTTTTGGATGTGGATCCGTGTCCTCCCGAGAATGAAGAATGACATTCGCGTAAGATTCTATGTTGATCTTTTTCTGCTACACACGTACGATATATGCCATCGACTCCTAACTTATAAAGATAAGGTTCGTCCCAATAGTATCGAGTAGCGTCTCGGAGAAATTTCTTCTTTTGTGCATACGTGATTCTGGTGGTAGCGTTCCACAAACAAGATAGTTCACAAAATCTGCGTACCAAGGGTCTTTGTGTTGAGCTGAGTCTATGGAGAGCAAGTATTCTCCTATGAATGAATCCTTGATAGGGTCTCCATTTCCTTTATCCTCTAAGGTAGTCTCGAGTCTAGATAAATGGTCGGCTACTACGTTCTCGACTCCTTTCTTGTCTCTGATCTCTATGTCGAACTCTTGCAATAAAAGGATCCATCTAATAAGTCTTGGTTTTGCGTCCTTTTTGTTCATCAAATATTTGAGTGCTGCATGATCCGAGTAAACAATGGTCTTTGATCCAACGAGGTATTGTCTGAATTTTTCGAATGCGTAAACTACCGCTAACATCTCCTTCTCGGTTGTGGTGTAGTTTTCTTGAGTTGCATCGAGTGCCTTGCTCGTGTATTGAATGACATGAAGACGTTTATCAACTCTCTGTCCGAGGCATGCTCCAATCGCTCCGTCGCTTGCATCGCACATTAGTTCGAACGGTAAATCCCAATTTGGTGCTCGAACGATCGGGGCGGTTGTGAGTAACTTCTTTAACGTCTCGAACGCTTCATGACATTTATCATCGAACACAAACTTAACATCGTTAGCGAGAAGGTTTGTGAGTGGTTTTGCTATCTTCGAGAAGTCTTTGATAAATCTTCTGTAGAATCCGGCGTGTCCGAGAAAGCTTCTAATACCTCGTACATCCTTAGGCGGTGGGAGCTTCTCGATCACCTCGATCTTGGCTTTGTCGACTTCTATTCCTCGTTTTGAAACTAGATGTCCGAGCACTATTCCTTCTTGAACCATAAAATGACATTTCTCCCAGTTTAGAACTAGGTCCATTTCAATGCATCGAGCTAGAACTTTGATAGATTCGATAAACAATCGTCAAACGAGTCCCCGTAAACTGAAAAATCATCCATAAAAACTTCCATAGTCTTCTCGAGGTACTCGGAGAAAATGGACATCATACACCGTTGAAAAGTTCCCGGAGCGTTGCATAACCCGAAAGGCATTCTTCTATACGCGAACGTTCCATATGGACATGTGAACGTGGTCTTCTCTTGATCCTCGGGGTGGATAGGTATTTGGAAAAATCCACTATACCCGTCGAGGAAACAAAAGTACTCGTGCCCGGAAAGTCTTTCTAACATTTGATCCACGAATGGAATAGGGAAATGGTCTTTTTTAGTTGCTTTATTAAGTTTTCTATAATCGACACACATCCTATATCCGGTTACGGTTCTAGTGGGATTAATTCATCATTTTCATTTTTAACTACGGTTAATCCTCCTTTCTTTGGAACGACGTGGATTGGGCTAACCCAATCTGAATCGGGGATCGAGTATATGATTCCTGCATCTCTAAGTTTTGTTATTTCTTTCAGAACAACTTCACCTTAATTTGGGATTTAGTCTCCTAAGAAACTCCCTAGATGGTTTTGCGTCATCGCATAAACGAATCCTATGCATGCATACGTCGGGACTAATTCCTTTTAAATCATCTATAGAGTGTCCTATAGCATCTTTATGTGTACGTAAAACATGCATGAGTTTCATAGTTTCATCTTGATTTAGCAAAGCATTTATGATCACCGGCGAAAATTTTTCTGAAACTAAAAATTCGTACCTTAGATTTGGTGGAAGAGGTTTCAATTCCTGACCAAATTCATTACCTTTGCTCGAGTTGCTTATGAGTTCCTGCTCGGTAATTCTGCTCGGTAAATTCTGCTCGACCGAAAATGACTCGGTCGAGTACTCGGTTTCATCCATGAGATTCGACATATTTTCATCTGTCTTTCCTTCACTTTCAAAAATTAGTGCGGAAATATCAACTATAATCATTTGAAACATTAGCATCAAACAAATCACAATCCAAAGAACAAGTAGGTGCTTTCATCATTTTAGAAAGATAAAATTTTACCTTGTCCTCACCTAGGTCCAACTCGATTGAACCATCGCCACAATTTATCAATGCCTTGACTGTGTTTAAAAATGGTCTTCCCATAATAACAGGAATTTCGGCATAAGGGTTATCATCCATTTCTAACACATAAAAATCCACAGGAACATAGAATTCTCCAATTTTAACAGGCATATCTTCTAACACACCAATTGGTACTCGTTTAGACCTATCAGCTAGTCTAAGAATTAAAGTGGTGCTAGAAAGTTCTCCTATTCCTAATTTTTCATATAAGATAAATGGCATTATGGAAACTCCTGCTCCTAGATCACATAAGGCATCATCAATATTTATATCTCCTACGACGATCGGTATAGTGAATGAACCATAATCTTTTTGTTTCTTAGGCATCTTACGTTGTATTACGGCACTAGAATTAGGTCCTAAGGCAATATGGTCTACATCACATAATTCACGACGATGAGTTATAATATCTTTTAAGAATTTAGCATAGGTGGGCATTTGAGAAATTACCTCTGAAAATGGTAGAGTGATGCTAAGCTTTCCGAGAATTTCAGCAAACTTCTTGAATGCGGCTGTTTCTTTTACCTTCTTTTGTCTGTTTGGGAATGGAAGTGGTGGAACGTAAGGTGGTGGTGCTACGTAAGTGGCTCACTTTCCTTGTCCGTGGCTTCCTCTTCCTGCTCGGGCTGCTGAGTGTTACTCGGTTCATCTTGCTCGGCTGAATTGTTTGTGCTTTCTTTGGTCTTGGTCCTTCAAGCTCCTTACCACTCTTCAAAGTGATAGCGCTTAGTCGGCTGAGTTTATTTCGGGTTGAGAAGGAAGTTTTCCGGGATTCCTTGAATGCGTTGAAGTTGCGCAAACTGTGTCTCAAGCATCTTCTGTTCGGCTTTTCCTTGTTTGATTTCCGCGAATATTCTGAATGTCTTTGCTCTGTTGTGCTTGAGTAGCTATCATCTGAGTCATTAGTTGCGCTAAGGTAGGTTCCTCGGATTTCTTGTCTTCCTTCCTTTGGTTGAAATTCTGATTTGTGCTCGGGCCGTAGTTCTGACTCGAGGCTTGGTTGCTCGGGTAGTCTCCTCTAGCTTGGTCTCGTGGGTAGTATTGAGACTTACCTGGGCTTAGGTTATTGTACCCTTGAGTAGGGTATGGTGGTTTCGAATCTGAGTAGAATCTAGTCTGCCTTTGTTGAGGGGGTACGTAGGATCCTTGTCCTCGAGCTATGTAGCTAACGTCTTCTCCTCCTTTAGGTCCGTAACCTTCTTCAGTGTGCTCGCTAACCTCGTACGTTGATTGTGTTTCTTCTTATCTAAGTTAAGGTTAGAAAGGGCTTGCACTAAAGAGTTAACGGTTTTTGAAAGGTTATTAAAGTCGGCTTTCGTGACTGAATTCGTACTCGGCTCAAGTTCCTCCTTCTTTAGATGGTTTCGGTCTCCACCCCATTGATGGCTGTTCCATGCGAGTTTCTCTATAACCTTGAATCCTTCGCTCGCGGGTAGTCCCATGATGCTTCCTCCGCTTCCTTGATCCATGCGTAATCGACTATTCTCGTCCATTCCATCGTAGAACATCGACAACAATTCCCATTTGTTATATCCATGATGAGGACATTCGCGTTGAAGTCCTTTGAATCGTTCGTACGCTTCATAAAAAGATTCATTGTTGCCTTGCACAAATTTATTAATTCTATCCCTAATACGTTTTACCTTTGCAGGGGGAAAGTATTGGTTTACGAAAGCTTGGGCTAAGGCGTCCCATGTCTTGAATGTGTTCGGCTCGTGTCCTTGAAGCCAATCTTTCGCTCCATCGGTTAAAGAAAATGGAAATAGCTTCATGTAAACTATTTCTCGAGGTACTCCTGCAAATTTATACGTACGGCATAATTCAGTAAAATTATTAAGATGAACGTGAGGGTTACCGTATCCGTCGAATGATTCACTCTTGATCATTTGGATGAGTCCTCCTCGAAGTTCAAAGTCATATCCTTCTTCATTTGGAATGCGAATGGAGAATCATAACTTCCAATGGTTGGAGTTATGTAGTACTCGGCTGGTTGCTCGACCTCAGCCCCTGCTCGAGCTGCTCCTTGATTTTCCATATCTGGTCGAGTAAGTTTCCTGATCGGTCGAGTAAGATTTGTTCTCGGTTTCTTGGGTATTGTCCACGAAGTTAAGTTAAAGGTCTAGAAGATCTCGAAGAGCTAGAACTTGAATTTGTGACGTCCACTTGCACCTTTTTCTTCGCTTTAGAGTTTGATTGCATTCACCTACAAAAAGATGAATTTTAGTAATAGCTAGAAAAATAAGCAAATGAAAGTTTTTACTACTACTATTTTTTTTTTATTTTATATTTATTTATATTTACGATTTCGAGTGACTCGAAATCTAGAACTAAAAATTAAACTAGTGAAAGATTTTAAAAACTAAAAACTAAACACCGTTCCCCGGCAACGGCGCCATTTTGACGTGTGCAATATATGTGAATAAATATTCCGACACGCAACTCAAAAGAATTTATAGAACTAGGGGTGACCTAGTGTCGAACCCAAGGGAACAGTGGAGTCAAGTTATATTTCAAACTCGATTACTAGATTTTAGTACTTAGCACTAGCTTTCAATTTAGTTCTAAAGTGTTTTATTTATTTCAAAGGCAATATTATTATTCAAAAGGCAATATTTAAAGAAAAGGTTTGTTATCAAATATTAAAAACTATGACAAGGATGAGAATCCTCCACTAATACTTATAGTTTCACTCGAACAAGATATATAAATACTCACTCTCGAATGTTGATTTATATTATAGTTATGAATTTCCTTCTTGATGACAATTTAATCTAGAATGCATAGTTATATGATAATATAAATCCTCACTCTCGAATGTTGGATTTATATTATAGAATTTAGACTGAGTAGCATTAGCATACGAATCCTCACTCTCGAATGTTGGATTCGCACGTAAACATCTACTCAACTAGCTTTCCTCACTCTCGAATGTTGGAATTTCACTAGTCTTGTCTAAATACGCTTATTAATACATTCATGCACCAAATATACTCGCTGCTCTCGCTTTGCTAATATACGATCTAATGGTTGTATTGATTCCTAAATATCTAAGTTCACCTCTCGGTCCTTCCCTAGATATACTACTCCGACCTACACTTCTAGATGTTTTGTCAGGACACCTATTTTATGAAGATTAAGCTCGGGTATGATTCAACACACGCAATTATCATACAAGAATTGATTCATATAAATTAAATAATCATGTTCTAGTTATTCATAAGCATTAGAGATTCATCAAATCCTCATCATAAAGAAACTACTCACTCATCTCGAGTGATAATGCAAACATTTCAAACGATTTAAAAGTAAAACGATTGTAAATAAAACAAGAGTAAAGTTTAGAAATTCTCAGTGATTGATGATCCACGGTCGAGCTCCAAAGCTGCTGCTATTCTCCTCGTTATCTCGAGTACAAAATCTGGTTGTATAACTTCAATAATTCAATCGGTATCTTGAGCTCTCTCGGCTCCTTCTCTTCTTCACTTGGTTTACTCGACTATGATCAATCACTTTATTATTTCAGCCCCCGTAGGTAGCTCGGGCAGCAGCAGCCAACCTTCTTGAAGTCTTGTGATGCTTATATAGTGTAGTTCATTAGGGTCGAGTGATGAAAGGTCTTGCTTTAACTCCTTCATAATGGCCGAGTAAATGTAGAGTTATCCTTATCTTCATTTAATCCTCGAGTGGAATGAAAGGTCTTCTTATCTTCTTGTATTAAATCTTGTATTAATCTCGAGTTAATGAGATAATCCATACGAAGGGTCTTGGTCACGTGACAACTTGCTCGAGCAGTGCATTTACTCCGGTCGAGTAACTTGAGTCTTGGCTATTTTTGCTCGAGTAAAGTACTTTAATGCACTCGGTCTAAGAATTGCAGAAATGCTTCAAATTACGTCTGATTTAGGCTGAATTCACGTGCTTTTCCTCATATTTCCATTTATGCTCCTTCGTAAGGTGTAAACCGTGCTTTTGACCTGAAACATCAATCAAAGTATCAAAAGTAATATATTTTACGTTAAAATCATAGGAAATAAGCATGAAAGTAGGGGCTTAAAATAGACATTTCTAACACTCATCAGTAGAGTAGGCAGCTTCAATGTTGCACTTTATTGTTGCAACTTGCTTTTGCACTTTCCTGTTGCAACTTGTAGTTGAAGTTTTATGTTATTTTTGAATTATCTGGTCGTGGAGTAACACTGCAACTATGAATTCTAAAAAAATGCAACTATGAAATGCAACTACGAGGTGCAACAGTAAGGTGCACATGTGAGGTGCAACACAGTTAAAATGCAGAAAACCAAATATAGGATGTGAAATGTAAAATGCAACTGTAAAATGCAAGATCAAAATGCAAGTTTGAAATGCACATGTGAAATGCAACAATGAAATGCGATAAACCAAATAATGGAAATCATTTGTTACCGTACAACTATGATTATCATCTACCAACACAACACAAAAAAGGGTAAATGATACGGAAACATGTTAAATTTATACAAAAAAGCAATACAATGAACATGGAACACATTTGTAGACTTAATGCAACTGTAAAAATGCAACTGCAAAATGCAAAGATCTAAATCCATGTATGAAATGCACATGTGAAATGCATGCTGAAAGTGCAAGTGGGAAAAAATGCAACTATAGGAGCAACTACAAAGTGCAATTAAGTAAAGGTGCACCATGTGTGCAAACAGTTAAAATGCAGTGAGAGTGGGATTATTTGGTTTACAAACGGGTGGGTTAAGGAATGGGTTGAGATTATGGAAAATGGTGGGGAAATGAAAAACTTAGATTATGAAATGGTGGATTGATTTTTAAGGAAGAGAGGGTTTTGGATTATGAAAATGGTGGGAAATGAAAAAGCTTGAATTATGAAAATGGTGGGATTGATTTAAGGAGAGAGGGTTTGGATTATGAAAATGGTGGGGAAATGAAAAAGCTTAATTATGAAAATGGTGGGATTGATTAAGGAGAGAGGGTTTGGATTTTTGAAAATGGTGGGAAATAAAAAAGCTTGAATTATGAAAATGGTGTTGGATTGATTAAGGGAGAGAGGGTTTGGATTTTGAAAATGGTGGGGAAATGAAAAAGCTTGAATTATGAAAATGGTGGGATTGATTAAGGAGAGAGGGTTTGGATTTTGAAAATGGTGGGTTTGTAAGGAGAGAGGGAAAATTAAGGAGAGAGGGAAATGAAACCATCTAATCAAGCATTAAATGCTAACTAGGCTAACTAAACTAACTAAAATCCTAACTATTCCCATATTACCCTTTAGTTTGACTAATAGTTGACCATTGCTAACC
The DNA here is from genome assembly GCA_006409495.1 of Sedum album. Classification (NCBI taxonomy): domain Eukaryota; kingdom Viridiplantae; phylum Streptophyta; class Magnoliopsida; order Saxifragales; family Crassulaceae; genus Sedum; species Sedum album. Next base: position 49,239 of record QZGG01001105.1, read on the forward strand.
ATTGATCTAAACCCATCCAATGGCTGAAAGTTGGACTCATGGATCCACCAAATAGTGGTGGATCCACCAGAGTAATTCTCTAGATATTCATGTATTATGTATTAACTACTTTGCATTATATGAAACCCTAATTTTCTTTTGTCTAGCTTGATTTCTACATGGAATCAAGAGCCACTATCTATAGTGGGCGCTCATATTAGTTTCCTGTTTTTGAGATTTTGGGTTCTGGTTGTTCGGCATGGTTGGGAAGAATGATGATTCGTTGCAGGCTATTAGTGTCCATTTGAACGGACAAAATTATTCGTATAGGTGTTATGTGATGAAAAAAAATTGAAGGGTAAAAAGTTGTGAGGTATTGTTTCTGGCGTTGAGTTGAAACCGACAGATGAGAATCATGAAAAATACGATGGGACGCTTTCAAACTAGGATGTCAACAATTCGAAGATCATCACATGGATGAACAACTTGGTTCAATAGTCTATTTGTGTTCAGTTGGCAAAATATGATATGACTAAGGAGATATGGGAACACTTGGAAAGATGGTACACTCAACCTAACTTTGCGAAACAATATCAATTGGAGATTGATATACGAGCCCTACATCAGAACTCGATAACTATCCAAGAGTTTTATTCTGTCGTGACTAATTTTTGAGATCAACTTGCGTTGACAGAGTCGACAGAGTTACGAGCTTTTACCCCTTATATCGCTCGAAGGGAAGAACGGCGTTTCGTGCAATTCTTGATGGCCATTCGGGACGAATTTGAGGGATTTCATGGTTCCATTCTCTATCGTAAGCCACTACCATTTGTGGATTCTGTGGTTAATGAATTATTTGCAGAGGAGTTGCGTATGAAATCTCGTATTAACAAACAGTTCTGCATACCTCAGTTTTTACAGCACAAACTCGAAAGTTTGATGAAAGAAAGTCTGGATCTCGGGTTGCCAAAGATGAATGTAGCTATTGCAAAAAGAATGGTCACTGGAAAGGCCAATGTCCACTGTTGGTGGAGAAATCTCAGCCGAGAAATCAGTCCAAGCATTCAGTCACCCCATCCACCGCAGCTATTGTCTTATCGGTCGTTTTTGGAGCCTAGTCACCCCATCCACCACATCAATTTGGCTACACTTACAGAGCAGTTTCAGAAGTTCAATGGCTTGCAGTCGCATGCAATGTCTGCTTCCCATTCAGGTTTGAACACTTGTAATGCATCAGGTACACCCTCTCCCTTTTGGATTCTTGATTCTGGTGCTTCACGTCATATGTCACGCGATTCTAGTTATTTTGTGTCTATTAAACCTATTCCTGCGGAATCGATTGTCATCGCTGATGGCACTCATGTGCCAATCAGTGACTCGTCGATCAATTACAGGATATTATACTCTATTGGGTGAAACTGCCATTTCTTGGAAGACTAGAAAACAACAAACTGTCTCTAGCTCTTCAGCGGAATCTGAATATAGAGCGATGTCTTTTGCCTGCCATGAAGTTGTGTGGCTGAGGAGTTTACTCTCGAACATGTTCTTATCCTTTGACTCACTGACACCCTTATTTTGTGATAATCAATCCGCATCGCATATTGTGAAAAATCTGGTGTGTCATGAGCGCACCAAGCATATTGAAATTGATTGCCATATTATTCTACAACATTTTGCTGCTCAGCATTTACTGCCAGTATATATCTCATCCTTGGAACAACTAGCCAAACATGTTTACAAAAGGATTAACTTGAGATCGTCTCATCGCGTTGTGTTCCAAGCTGGGAGGTCAAATTTTTTACACTCTCCAGCTTGAGGAGGATATTGGAACTGCTTGAAGAAGCTGCTGTTCTGTTTCGCTCATCTCTTTATTACTTGTTTTACTGTTGATAAAGTTTTGGTCAGATTATGTAAATATGTAGGATTGTAGGGTAAATTATGTAAATAGTATTCTAATACAAATAGTGTACAGTGTAACAGTATTCATTTTGTGAATGAATATAAGTTTTCTATTTTGATCATGTTGACTGTGTGTAGAAACCCTAACTACGACAACCATCTCCGGCGTAGTTACGGCAATCTGTGAATCCGTTTTCTCAGTGTTTGCTTTTGCTATTTTTTTGGATCTCAAAGATGGTGTAAATAGTTTGTATCAAATAACAATAATAAAAACATGACAACATGCACTTTACAAGTACTTTTGTTTATACTGAAGATCTGCCTTTTCAGACACTTATACACGAAGATCAACTTAGCCACTGATATCTATCATGAGCTTACCTCATTACAGATCGATGTCAGTGATAAACAAAATAAGCGATGCACGCAATAAAAGGAAAATGGTGTATGCACTAATGATTAAATGCTTACTATAAACTAGTAAATAAAGTACCGAAGCTTTGGAAGAAATAATTTTTCATCTGAAATGTATCTGCTATACTTACTGTTACTGGTTGCTGCGCGTAAAAAAGCTTTACTAACCGTAGTAAAAGTATTCGTTGCTGAGAAAATATTTTACATGGGCGAGGAGGATACAGCGTGAAACAGTCGTCTGACGTCGACGACAAAAGAATTAGTGGAGATGAATGAAGAAGATCAATCAGTAGTAGCAGAATTTAAGAGTTGAAAGTGATGATAATGTTGATGTAGAAATGTACCATGTCGCCCACTAAAGTGTATAAGCACATTGTTGTTTTACCTTCAAGATATGAAAACTTCTTTTTTTTTTTATTCAAGGTGAGAATATTTCATAACAAAAGATATTACAAGACACGCAAATGAAACATAATCGAGGGACAAATCCTAAGACAACACAACATTGAGGAAGTCTCGTAAATGCAATTTGAAGAGCAGGCCATGATCGGCACCATCCCAGCGAAGCTCACCGAAGTCCATACATCGTCCGGACTAAAAAAAACACCAACGCAAACCAACAGAAGACCGAGAGGGCATCCAGATCAGGAAGAGCAGGAACAGCAGAAGTCAGGAACTGGCCCAACAGGCCCACAAGCACACAAGCCCAAAACAAACAAACCCTAGCGACAGTCACCACCCATCCCGCCAGCCGCCAGCCGCAGCAACCGACCCCGCTCCATCCGCCCGAGCCGCGCCACCACCCATAACCCAGCCCAGGCCGAGCCACCCAGTCAGAACGAGTCGCGTCCCCCCAACCACATCCACCCGCGCCACCCGCGTCCACCCACGTCCATCCGCATCCTCCTCGTCCGATCCGCATCCAGGCCCAGCCCGAGCCGCCACCACCCCGCCCGATCCGCGCCGCCAACACCCAAGCCGAGTCGCCACCAACACCCAGCCCGATCCGCCAACACCCAGGCCTCAGATCTGTCGCGCCGCCAACACCCAGGCCTCAGATCTGCCGCGCCATACCCAACCTCCGTCGATCCGGCCGTTTCCTGACCCCGACCTCCCTCTCGCCGAAAGCCCCACCCGAGCTGCGTCCATCACCAGATCGGAGCTGCACAGAGGCTTGGATGGAAAACCAAGCCATGGATCAACCATTCGTGCCTCCAAACTTGCAACAGCCGAGCTCCAGGAGACCACGGCGGCCCCAGAAAAGCAAGCACACCAGCTTGACCACCCCGCACGGCAAGCACCAAGGCTTGACAGGAAATTTAGCCCAAGACTAGAAGGAAACTAGCATAGAAGCTAGAGGAATTATTGAAAGGAAAAGGTAATACGAAAGGGAAAAGGGAGATTTATCTACCGTGGGCGGAGGAAGACAGACCTCCTCCCCGAGAGGAGGGGTGTCTTCCCCACCCAAACCAAAGGTCTTGCAAGGAAAGTGTTTTTTAGAGAGAGATCAGAGAGAAAAAAATAAAACCTCTCTATTAATCTTAAGATATGAAAACTTAAGGTTCAAGTATATTTTCGGCCATAGATGTGGTTGAAATCTTTATCTTTAGCATACATAATTTTGAACCTTATAGAAACCAATGCAGTCTTAAAAACAACGGCATAATAAACCATTATAATATCGTGGAAAAAGTTGAATAATAATGCCTAGGGAAAAGTTGCTTCTCTAATTTGTAATTCTCTGAATGTTTTCTAATGCAGAGAAAAAACTTGAACCTTAAGTCATCATCTTGTGTCAAATTTCATGTCTAGTGTGGATCTTATTTTAGTGAACCGTAATTTTTTTACCAAGAAGTATTCTGCATTGCTCATCAAAAATATCCACAATCATAGCCTCAACAACATTCTTTATCATTCTTGTATATTCGGATGATGGTTTTTTATAACAAAACTATTATAATGGATAAGGTTCTAGGAGGACCATCAATTTTTTGTGAGATGGAGAGACATCATCTTGTCCGTTGATTTCTGTTAATCTAACGGTTGATATTAATAACCGTCACTCTCAACCACCCCTGCATTTTGCAAATCCAACCGCCCAATTTAATTAAAAATCAACTTTAATCTCAATCAATCAAATCAAAGGTTAAGATGATTATAATAGTGCTTTTTGTAATTGTTAGTATTAAAATTATTTACCCACGATGCGTGATTTGCAATTTCTAACAGAATTATGACAATAGTGGTTGTTTGATAACGGAGCAATTATAATATAGTAATTTTGCAATTAATTTTTATAATGATTGTTTTCTTCAAAACACTATATTATAATAGTATTTTTCTGCAATCATCCCATTAAGTTTTAAGATAGTTTGGCAAGTGGCGGGACAAGAATTGATGGCAAGTTTACCAAAAAGGTGAAGTGGTTGGATGTATATTTCAATTTTTGTCTTATAAAAAAAGAATTCATTCATTTAAAAGAATATTCAATTAAGCATCATAACTAATTTTAATTTATGAAATTTAATACCAAATGATTATGTTAGTTTAGACACAAATGATGAAATTTTATTCATACCACAAAATTGTAATCCTTTTAAAAAATTCTTGTTTAGGTGAAGCCTTTTCATTTTTCAAGAAACACTTGGTCTGATAATTGCACCTCGTATGAGTAATCCATTCTTCCAGTGGCCTCCATGCTCGTACAGATCAAAGTTTATTTCCTCAGTTTCATTTTCATTAGCTGTAAACCTGCCAACTGAGATCTCAATCCATTCACCATGCGGCTGGTCCAGAAGACTCAATTGTCGACATTTTTCCATTTTTTTTGGAATGGACAGGGAGAGTGTTATAGGCAGCTCCCATCCTGATCCTCCTCGCTTCACCTTGACTACATAGAACACCTCGTACTCTACTCCGGGGGAGAGAAGCGATATCTTTAATTTACCCCTCACATCTAACCAACAGATTGTTAACAGTTTTGCAACTTCTACGCCATCATCCCTATCAGTAAAAAAAAGAAACAAGACAAATATGAGAATATTCCACAAGGACATCAGCTAGCATTTATATATAATAATGAAAATACCCGATTTCTTTGAAGCAGTTCCAGTCCCAGTAATTTGTTTCAGCTCCCCAAGTGATATATAGAGCTCTTGCAAAAATCATGTAACAAACATCCCCAGTCTTTTCATCTATCCATCTCTTCTGAAAAACTCAAAATAGGCAGAAGAAACATCTTCATACATGCAATAAACGCACAAGCTATAACTTAGTGCGATTCAGACAAACCTTGAGCTTATTCTCCAAGAACTCAGGTTCAGATGGTGAAGTACTCTTCCTCGAGGATTCACCTTTCCTCACCATCTTCCGCATCTTATTCATCATGATTTTTAGAGCTACGTCTTCTTCGGTAATTTGAGGACGAAAATATGATTACAAATACATTCAGAGACAATAACAATCAATGCCTAAACATTATGCTCGACTTTGAGGTCATACAAATTACATTAAAGCATCTGATCACTTTATGTTAAAGTGAGTAGCTTTACTGAATAATTAAGACCAAACACAAGGTAAAACCAGACCATGCAAAATCAGATGTAGAAATTTGTATACCTTGAAGGAAAAGTAAAGGAAAGTGTTGGGATGGAAGAAAAACTGTAACCACCACTGACCACTCAGACAAAGTATACAAGAATATTCAACAAGCATTGCACACCAAAACCTGCCACAAGGAAAAAGCTAGGAAATTTAGAAAAGTCATCCATCAAAATAAGCTTTAAGTCATGATTTATTGCATAAAGTCTAGGTCCACAGACAACTCCCATTTAATTACTTTCAATAAAGCAAACCCTAAATTACTAAAAATGACAACTTGATCTGCCATGTAAAGGTCAGGTAAACGGTACTACCCTTGAACATAACTACATAAACACACATATTGCTAGGCAAGTTACACCCACAATCTTATTCAAACACATACCCAGACCTTCAAATGACAGATCCAATTAGCCTTGTTGTGTCTCCTATTCTCAACAAAGTAATAACTACCGCAATGCATTTGGTTACAGAAGAAATTACTTTGCTTATTGGAGTAGCTGATCAGATTAAAGAACTATCACGAGTACTGGAAAAAATAAAAAATGTCCTGAATGACGCGGAAGAGAAACAAATCAGCAGTCCAGGATTGAAACTCTGGCTGGCAGAGTTGAGGGATGCAGCCTATGATGCAGAGGATACCTTGGACCTCTTTGCTTCAAAAGCTCATCTGTGGAAAAGGGAAAAGAAGGTATGTAAATTGTAATTGCATCTTACCATGAAATAGAACTTAGAGGATTTCTTTATTATAATTCAGACTATTATCAAATTCAGGTTCTTAAATGGTTCCAGCGTACAGCAGCGCTTAGAATCAAGGAACTGTTTGAAAGGTTCAAAAAAATCAATAAAGAAAAAGAAGAATTCATCTACAGGTAATAATGGCCGATGTAGGAAGGAACCCATTTAAGGATAGGCCGGAGACGGGTTATTTTCTGGACAATTTAGAGGTTGTGGGAAGGAAGCTGGATAAAGAGGCAATAATTGAGGATTTGGTAACAAAATTCTCAAACTCCCCTAATAACTTTGATGTCATTTCCATTATTGGCATTGGCGGGGCTGGCAAGACAACTCTTGCTCAACTTGTTTTTAATGATCCACTGATAAGCAAACACTTCGATATATATAAAATGTGGGTCTGTGTGAATGTGAACTTTGACTTGACCAGAATTCTGAGGGAAATGATAAGATATCATTCTAAGATGAAAAATGATGATCTCAACTTATCTAGAAGTCAGTTAGAAGCTCGCTTGAGGCATTTCTGACTAACAACCGTTTCTTGCTTGTTCTTGACGATGTCTGGACTGAGAATTCTGATCACTGGAATTCTCTAAAAGGAATCTTGAATCTAGGGGCATCTGGGAGCAGAATTCTAGTAACCAGCAGAAACACTAATGTTGCAAAAATGATGAGCACTGGTAGAGAATCCCATCGCCTGAGTGACTTGACTGAGGAAGAAGGTTGGCAATTGTTTAGTAAATGTGCATTCATAAACAGCAACATACCAGAAAGGTTGGAGCAAATCGGGAGGAAAATCATATCCAAATGCAATGGGTTGCCTTTAGCAATAAAGGCACTGGCTGGTTTACTGAGAGGTAACCATGATGTCAACATGTGGAACAGAATATTAGGGAATGAAATTTGGGAACTGGAGAAACAATATTCTGAGATAAACAATTTCAAAGTTCTGCCGGCCCTGAAGTTGAGCTTTGATCATCTGCCATCTTATTTAAAACAATGTTTTCTCTTTTGCTCAATATATCCCAAAGGACATTCCTTTGTTAAAAGTGAACTGGTAAAAATTTGGATAGCAGAGGGTTTCATACCAACCCATGGTAAGGAGAAAGTGGAGGACACAGGTAATAGCTATTTTGACGAACTTCTTGGTAGATCCTTCTTCATTTTTTCGGATGTGAGTAGAGACAAGACATACAGGATGCATGATCTCATCCATGACTTGGCCTTGTATATAACTGGCCCTGATTACCATCAAGTGATAAGGGAAACTTCAAGCAAAATTGAGGAGAACTCCCGACACATTTCACTGCTATGTGACAACGTTACAAAGCCAACATTAGATTTCATCACCACGAATAAGAAAGTGAGGACATTACTATTGCCTGGAGGGAATTTGAGGGGTTTTGGAAAAATAGTAGACGAGTGGTTTAGCAGCTTAGAGTTTATAAGAGTGTTGGACCTCAGCTCAAGCTCCATAGATGCTCTACCAAATTCGATACAAGAGTTGCACTTGCTCCGTTACTTGGACTTATCAAAAACCGAAATTAAAACACTTCCCAATTCTATCTGCAAGCTACAGAACCTGCAGACGCTGAGGCTCTTACGTTGTCTTTCTCTAAGTGAGTTGCCAGAAGACTTGGGAGAGTTAACATCACTACGACATCTGGAACTGGATGATATGTTTTGGCACAAGTTATCAAGATTTCCAGAGAGAGCAGGCAGATTGAAGAATCTCCACAATTTACAAAAGTTTTGGGTGACCCACGGAAAAGGAAATGGAGTGGATCAGTTACAGGATTTGATGAGCTTGTCAGGGACACTACACTTGTTGGGGATAGAGAATGTGGTTAATGCAAAAGATGCAAAGCTCAAAGAGAAAAAGGATATTCTTAAAGTGACTTTACAGTGGAGCAAGCCGGATGAAGGCACTCCAGTTAACGTGGAAAGTCAGGAAACACCCCTCGATGAACTGCAACCTCAATCTGAAGTTGAAGAGCTTCAGATCATTCACTATAGAGGCAGCAGACTTCCGCCATGGATAGCAGATGGGTCTCTGAAGATGTTGACAACAGTTTCTTTAAATCATTGCATCAACTGCAAGACGCTCTCGTTTGAAGAGCTACCTAATCTGACTTCGCTTCACCTCAAGGGGATGCATAATCTGGAGGAGTGTCAGGGAGCACAGTGGCCTTCACTTAAGATACTAAAAATCAATGGGTGTCCGAATCTACGGGTGTTGCCCAATTTCATGTTTGGATTATTTATTCTGAAGCTTAAAGAGTGCAACTCCTTAAAGGTTCTCCCAGTTACCCCCTTTTTACGCTTCTTAACACTTGTGGACAACGCTATCCTCGAAAATTGGAACGAAGTTGTGGTATCATTCACATTTCAAGATGACCAGGGCCAACCGCGGAGATGTGTCCAACCTTCTCTGGCCAGCCTCTTAGATGTGAAACTTATTAGATGCCCCATTTTGAAGGAATTGCCACAGTTCCATCCGAGAAAACTAGATATCAGTAGCTGTGATCAGCTGAGAGGTCTTCCACCACTACAATATTCTGAAAATCTGAAACATTTATCACTAGACACGTGCAATGACGGAACATTGCTTAGCCTGATGCCCATAACTTGCCCTTCTCTGGACAGTTTAGTGATTTCCAATATATCAACCATAAAGCAATTGCCAAACATGCCCTTATTCCCCGGAGTGAAAGCCTTTTACATTCGTGGATGCAAAGATTTGGAGAGCCTATGCGACCTACACAACCTCACTAGTTTAAAATTGTTATCTATCCAAAACTGCCCTAAACTAAAGAGCCTACCTAGAAGCGGTCTTCCAACAACACTGGAAAGTCTCAGCATCGGGTCGTGCACTAGTTTACAGGATTTGGGGACGTTGAAGACTCTAACATCTTTAAAGGACATTTACATACAAAATTGTGAATTGATAGAGTGTTTACCTGGAGATGGATTTCCAGATTCAGTCCGGCATTTGAGGAGTCAAGGCTGCCCGATTATACCAGAAAGATGCGATTGGTCAAAAATTCCAGACATTGAAACCGATTTTGTTAAACAAGTCTCATCTAGCGTTTCGGCGGCCTCACGCTTAAAGAAAGCATAGATTTTTTTAAATGGGCCGCGAATCCAGCCCAAAACTAACATTCATCACCCACGTGTCGAACAGCTCCACCCCCTTCCGCCACGTGTCCTCCCATGACGCTCCATTCCTTCCCCGAACTCACCTCGTTTTCGATAATCGACAATGAAATTGACTGGATCGTCGCTGATGTTAGGAATCCGGCGTGGAAGACCGGCGAAGCATCATAGGCCGAGGCGTTTTCTGAGGAAATACCTGAAAACCGATTCTTACATGTTCGCGCCAATTATCTCGAAGCGCAAGTCAGGATTCGCTACAGGTGAATTTCAGATTGTGTTTGTAATTAATTGATATTTTAGGGTTTGTGAATTGATCTAGATATGTCAAAATTACCCATTATCCGTTACCCGCCCTTTATCCGCCCGTTAAAATACTCGCCTATATCCGCCCGTTTAGAGATAAAGGGTAATCATATCCGTTACCCGTTTATTATAGGGTCGCCCATTACCCACCCGTTATATTTCATTAGAAAAATTCATTAAGTTCTACTCATAAACTACCGTCAATCTACTAAAAAAATTAGATACTCATTTTCGTATTTTACAAATAATAGAATAATTGGTAAAATAAAAATATGTAGTTAAAGGGTAAATGAGTTATTAATGGATAAACGGATCTTTAACGGGTAAACGGATAAATTAATACCCGTTACCCGTTTATACCCGTTATCCTATATACCCGCCCGTTTATACCCGTTTACATAAACGGGTAAATAATACCCGTTACCCGTTTATGCCCATTACCCTTTATAACCGGGTCATACCCGTCCGTACCCGCCCCATTTGACATATCTAAATTGATCGCATGCTTTTTTTCTAGGATTTGAAATCGGAGATGAGAAGGAGGAGAAAAAGAAGAGATTTATGGAGTGGATTAGGGAGTACTTGACATCTGACTCATATTTGTATGCTCCTCTGCTCCAAGAAGACAACTCTGGCACCTCTCGCAAGGAGACTGTCTCTCAAGGTACTTTTCTTTCTTTTCAAAGTTAGTTTGACATTCAAGTGTTGCTGACTATTGGGACTATTCTGTTTGTCATCTTTGATACGTTAGTTGAGTAGAATCTAGAGGTTAGCAACTGAAGTTCTGCTAGCAAGATAGATGTTTTCGATGTGTGGTAAAAAGGAAAATGGTTCCTAAGTTTTGTTATATACCCGATCAAAGTCTCCTAATTATAAGCCAATTGCATTATTGCATGACTGTATTCGCTAATCGGAATTGACTAGTTCTTCAGTTTTGCAATATGTTAAGAATGATTTGTTAGTATATATGTGGTTGCCCGTACAAACAGTCACTTACTTGGTTGCTGAAGTCATAGATCACATTTACGGTGTAAATATGTTGTTGTTAGTGATCTACTGTCATCACTGTTTTCATGTAGGCACTCGTTGTTTGACGAAAAGAGTGACCACTTCAATAGCAAGGACTGTTCTAACTAAGAATACTGCTCAACAACCTACTGAAGAGCCCAAGGACGCAATTGCAGAAGGCCATATATTTGACACCAAATATGGGTCAGATAGTGGTAGTGATCAGATATCGAAACAGGGTGAAATTTTGAAGCAGGTTGGTTTCCCAAAAGGTTGGAAATCGCTCCTGTCAGGTTAGTATTATAATTCTCATCCAAAGATTTATGATTGTGGTCAAATATGTTTTCTTATGTAGATTCTTTTGTATAGAAGGTGATTTACCAATCAACAGTTCAATAGCGGAGCGAGTGGCTCATAGAAGGAAAATCCCTGTCGAGTAATTGTACTGGGTGTGACTTGAACCAATGCATTAAGAAAGCTGCTTTGTTTTATGTTTTAGTTTCTTTCAGAGCAGATAGCTCGTGTAGAAGTTGTATAATGTAACTGTTTCATTTTGTTATAAAGATAACGTCTTCTGGTGTGACGTTATGTTTATAAATTCGCAAGTTTATTTGATGTAAACGTTGCATGTTAACACTTAGAGCATGGTGCTCACATAAAATATATATGTGATGGTAGTACGTGGGCAGATTTGGGGTAGTTTGAATGAGGCTTGATTCAAGATATTTGTAAGAAACCTACCAGCCGGAAAGGAGTGTTGACTCGTGGATTGGGCACATACACATCGGCTTCGTAACTATTGATCTGGACTCCATCTTGCGCGAAGATAATCAGCCTATAGTTAGCACCCCCGACAGCATACTGCACCTCACCACTTACAATATTCACCAACTTCAGCTGAGACCCAGTGTCAACATCGTGCCTGTAGATAGCGTACTGGGCTGCAGTAGTAACAGTGGGTTCGCCAAGATCCTCGACTGGGAGAAATCGTCCTAGTTGAGCTTTGCAAATCCATGGTAGCATGCAAATCATGACTAACAAGAAGAAAACCACTGAAGTGGTTGGAGAAGGAGCCATGGTTCTTATTTTAGAAAGAATGGCTCAGGGTTTCTTTTGAGGACGGGATTGGAGCTGATGAATCGATTTATAGTGAAAGAGTTTGCTCACTAAGTGTCTCTTTGGACATGTTACTTGTTGAAGAGAGTTAGGTGTGTGGCATTCTTTTTGTTGCTCCTTGAAGAGAGTATCAGGTAGGGTGTTGGTCAGGAAATGGTTTCTTGTACATCGACTGACTCATTTTGGTTGAATATGTCATAAAGGGTTTTGTTATTGCATTTTGCTTCACCATTGAAGTCTGATATAAGTTGATGGTTATTGTGGTGATGATAAATTGAAGTTAGCAGAATGCAGGAGTATGCAGTGTTGATCTTGGTGGAATACATTGTGTCATTAGGATGTTGTTGTTCCTATAGCTGCTTTTAATTGATTGTTCCAATGACTAGAGGGCCTTGTAAAACAGAGAGCAGAAGCACAATGAAATATTCTACCCAATGGTGTGTTGCTTTTGGTATATTTTTTGGATTTCAAAGATGGTGTAAACAGTTTGTATAAAAAAAGATGGTGTAAATATTAGATTTGATGTTAAAGGTGGTGTAGCTATATCTTTGGGTATAAACTAATGACTAGATGAAGAGTGTTCTTCCGAGAGGTCAGCCTTCTTCCTACATTCACAAAGCTTGTCCATAAATGACCTGCATTTCTCTCTATAGCTCCCCTGCTCGTCCGCCCACTGCACAACAAGAACTGATCAATTACATAACAAGAAACAGTGCAGGATAATCATGAGAAAAGCTTACTTTATTGTATTCTTTCAGTTCAGCTACACAAGGATTCTTAGCCATGGCGTTGATCTGTCTGTGATAAACTTGCATAGTCTTCCCATATATTCCGTTCATTTTAGTTTTTCCATCTTCCACTAATTTACCAAACTTTGCCTTAAGTTCATCCGCATCCAGCCACATATTTGATGCAGAAGAGGTTTCAGTATCTTTTACTTGTTTTCTTTCTGAGAGATCACATTAACATTTGATTTGTCAAGCTATAAACACAAAAATGATTTTATTTGAATTAGCTCATCCCCGTCGAATGATGACCTGAACGAGCTTTTAACGCATCTATTCCAGCCTCCAAGAAATTGTTTACAATGATCTGGGCAATTTTTGCAGCGAAATCTACACATAGAATTGAAGATTCAAATTTATGTAGCTCAGTTTATTGTATAAAAAAAATATTACCAGTTCCAAAGTCAGAGCTGTGGTCTTTTATCATACTCGCGGAAGACTCTGGCATTTGTAAAGATAAAATCATTGAATAATTTGCAAGAGAAATAATGAATGCCATTCAGAAATATTAACATTCCATTTACTTATTTTACCTGAGGCGCTCTCAGCTTTTGACGATTCTGGGATTTGTAACAAATTAAGGCACGTGTTAAAAAATTACGAATTGAATAGCACTGGAAGACTTGGTACCTGAACGTGCAGAGCGGAGATGAGCATCACGATCAGCCTTCATACTAGAATTCCATTCTGTAAAAACCCACAGATTTTGAAAACATGGTTACATGTCATCAGATTAGCTACATCGACTGGTAATTGGAAACTTTACCTGAACGAGAAGCACGCATCTTAGTGCGATGAGCATCACGGTCAGCTTTCATCTGAGCAGTCCGATCTGCGTACCAACCACAATTGTTAGAAAACAACAAGTTAAATGATGGAACACTATACAAGTATTAGAAAAACACATTACTCCCTCCGTCCCAATTTGAGTGACCTATTTGGAAACTTTCACGGTTTTTAAGAAAATTAAAAAATGTGAGATAAAAAGTAAGAAAGAGAATGAGTGTGATAAAAAGTATGAAAGAGAGTGTAAATGTATAGGTAAAAAAGTTTCTATTTTAGGAAATGGGAAGATCATTTTGGGACATCCAAAAAGGAAATGAGACACTCATAATGGGACGGAGGGAGTATGAGATATCACCAAATTTTCATGCCGGCTGGCATTCTGAAAATCTAAAGAACAATCTGTGGGTAATTATGTCTAATGATCACTGACTGATATTTATGGAGTTCTTTCGCCTTGTTGACCAAGAAACACTTGGTGTTTTCTTAACTTCCAAGAAACTTGAAATATACAAAATAACTAAAATTTAATGATTTCATTCCCAAAACCCAACTACAAGTTAGCTTCATCAGCACAAACGAATATAAAAATAATATATAATATATATATTTTGAATATATTTCCAAAATACTTATCAAATTATGGAATATCCATATATTGGCCTCTACATAAATAATGAATGCAGAATGCACATTTTTGCTTGTTTTTGTATATCATTTTTCATAGTTACTGACATTGTCAGTACAAAGTTGAACCCTTCTTGCATGTCTTTCCAGTTAGATGTTGTATTTATGTTCCTTATTGTAGCTGTTTTTCTGCAAGAATCCCAGCATGTTGTTCAAGATATTCCTTGCTGTTCATCTCCGTCAATCTGTGCACAAAACTTGTAAAGTAGAGCACCTTCGTAAAATGTTTTAGAAAATTCTATGAATTGAACAGATGTATCTCACCTACTGATTGTCCGATCCTTTGCAAATCCTAGTTCATTATCGACACATAGGTCTGCCACATCATTTTTCCTTGATCTGGAAGACGTCCTGGGGGCCATATTTTGAGCATCAGAAATGGTCACTACCTTCTCAAAAAGATCAAAGGGTGTTCCTTCTGCGGAGCACAATAGCCTGGCCTTGTTCTCATACATCACCTGTATTGCAACACATATAAATCATTATGAAGTTAATTGATTATAACTTACAACAGCATTGTAAAATATTTTCTAGGAAATGATACTGATGATCGATATTATTTGAAATACAACCAAATGGAGCTTACATCAACTAGAGTGACAAACCGATATGCTGCTGTCCTGTTATCAAGGCCGAATATTGGAACACCCTCGAGTGCTAAAGTGTGGAATTTTTCTGTTATAAGAGTAAGAGGAGAAAGAAGGGATTATGGACGAAAGCAGTTTTAGCCAAGGAATAAAAATATTGAGCTAACACAATATTTGGGCGAGTTAATTACGAATGATCGATGACATTACATACTGAATAATCCAAAATAATCTGCAGCTCCAAGTGGTTTGTCACACAGTTCCTCAAAAGGAAAATAGGCACATCCATTCGCTCCCATAGAAACCTGCCAGTAAGAAACAAGATGAATAAAATAAATTTCACAATCAATGGATGTGTCTGTTTAAATTAATTGTAAAGAGAATATATAACAGGGAGATGAATATCACGCAGTACCTACCAGCAGTTTCCTCCCCATCACGACTTCCACCTCTTGTGGGACAGCTGGATGGTCTCCAATCAAGAATTGAAATTTCCTTTTAAGAAGGTCAGCACCGTCTTTCCCAATAAAATAGAAACCTTGCTCAGCCTGGCCACCGCGTGACAAAATACATACTGATCAGAAACTACCTGAGAGTGTTATGCGACTTGAATGGAGGAAAAAAATATACCGAGGTCAGTTTGCGGTAGTCAACTGCCGAGCTGATTGGATGAGCCACACATCTTTCCTGCAATGAATATACTTATCAGCTCTAAATGAAAGCAAAAGACATCAAGTAGAACAACAATATGAAAATAATAGCAACATATTTTCATACTGAACTGGAAAGAACGGCCACACAAGCATATCCATAACCACATATCTGATATCTCTACAAAAGGGTTACCTTCAGAGTTGCTATGAAGGGCAAAAATAAATCCCTTTGCAATCCTCTTTCATAAAGGTTATCAGGTGCACGGTTGGAGGTGGCCACAAGAATCTATAATTCGGTTTTATATGACAAATAAATGAGTTATACTTTTATTGAAATATATTAAAAAAATTGTTGAGATATTTGACTCACAACTCCATTGTTGAAAAGATGACGGAAAAGACGATTCAAAATCAAGGCATCCGCTACATCAGTGACCTACAAATCAAAAAGTGCATGGTGGTCATTACAATGTTAAGATAGACGAAGTGATGTCAAAAACTGTCAGCGTCGTCTAAGAAAATGAAAAATGAAACTGAAAGGTTTTTCGTTTATCATGTACCATGAATTCATCGAGACATAAAAGGATAGCCTCATCAGAAATTTCACGTGCTACAATTTCCAGCGGATCTGACACTCCTTTATGTTTCTGCACATATAAGTTAATATATCAGGTAAGTACTTTGCAGTTCACAATTAATGTTTTCAGCACACAGCATTGATCATTAAGATATCTGCCCATGGTTTGGCACAGATTAATTAAGGCAAACTGTGACTAAAGAGCCTGATCAATATTCATCAATCCCAAGCATATCAGCCTCCGTACCTGTAAACGAGAATGAACATCGAGCATGAAGTCATGAAAATGTATCCTCTTTTTTCTCCAGTTGCTGGGTCTGTAGAAATGAAAATAGTCACAAACAATAATCATACAACAATGATAACAATAATTCTGAATTATATTTATTGGGAAACTAATTTCGACTTTGACAGCCCGTTTGAACTCACAATTGATCATAAAATAAGTCCATCAACATAGTTTTTCCTGTGCCTACACCACCATAAAGATAAAGTCCTTGAACAGGTGACACTGATGACTCTGGTGACTGAGGCATGATACGTGACCACAACCACCGACTCCTAAAATCAAGCAGGAAGAAATAACAGTAGACGTGAGAGTCAGTAGAAACAGATGCCAAATAAATCTAAAGCAGGGCAACTAGAAGTACCTTCCAGCTTTCTCAGAAGTTGCATATCGATCTAGTTTGCATGCATCGGCTGATTCCACAAGTTCATCATACAACCGTTGAAGTTCTTTTAATGTTCCAAGCTACAAATATTAATCAACATTTATATAGCTTATATAAACAATCAACACTCAGTATTCTCAAATAACAAATCCCGCATGGTAGGTACCTGGCATTCATCACCATCCATAAGTTCTCCAGCTGCAATTCGCCTTTCATACTCGACAAGAGGACCTCCTCTTTTCAAATCAGATTCTAAACAATAATACCCAACATTACCGATTCAAATACCTCATTGTACTACCTGCACTTGTGTTCACATCTCTATCATCTGAAGAAAGGCAAATTACCTTGACACTCATTAGGAACAGCATCGACTGAAAAAGCTCTTGTCAGCATAAATGACCCGTACAAAGTTCCACCCAGTTCGGCATCAATCAAAGGCCTGTAAATAGGAGCTACATACATAAGTTGTCTTTGGCTTATCATGTTGCATCCACTGACACGGCTGGCTTCCGTTAGCCTTAAATTCTTCTGCAATCGCTTAACTAAGCTGATTGTTCTCCTCATCTTTCAAAGCCGTAAAATCAATCCACCAAGACAATCAAACCACTCCTATAAATGTAAATCTATAGAAGTGGCATCAGCACCGTATTCTGCAGTTGATTCAATCAAAATAAATTCAATAATAAAGATGATATTTTTCCAATTCAAACCCAATCAAAATATCATCCCAAAAATATAAACTGTTCAAACTTGCTGAACTTAACGTAATAAGATACAGAAAACAATGATAAGAATTCCACTGAAATATCAAACTCATTCAACAATCATCGTAAAATAAGAATTCAATCCATTTAACCAAAACCAAAAACTCAATTGCATGAAACAATCGCCTCACCTAAACTGCCGCCGAATCCTGAATCCAGTGTCCGGATCGGATTCGAATTCCGGAAAGGCAAGGAGAGAAAGTTCCTAGAGAGGCGTGTCGCAGGAAACCCTATATAGTCGGAGACGATTGGGCAGCTAAAGATGAGATATGAGATGACGACGCGATTCCGTCTGTCGCTTTTATTTTTAATATTTATTCCTTCTTTCTGAAATGATTGAAATATTCTTATTTGTTGTTGTCCCTAAAAATATTTTGTCTTTGGTTTTATAATATTTTAAAAGTTTATAATCGAAGCTGACGAGAGAGTGTTTTTGTTTCATCTCTGTCCATCTGCAGGTGTGTTTTGTTTCCGTTTTTTAATGGACTAATTAGTTAAGGTTAGACACGAGATTAAGCTAATGCGTAAAACTAGTGGTTGAGTCAACAACATTATTTAAAAGCAACGTAAGCTTCCAGATGTAATTATTTCCAATACTAAATAATCTTATCTGGTCAGGCAAACGATGTCACATCATGACTGAAACAAAAACATATAGTTGAGGAGATGTTGAATCATACTTGGAAGCAACATTGAATAAATTAGGCCCCTACAAAAAACTTGCTTATTAAGAAGTCACAAAAGTTCAACCAGCAGGAGGAAGACGCATCAACTCCAGGTAGTCTATATCTCTTTTAGAACCTTGTCAGCAGCAGCAATAGTGCGCTGGATATCCTCCTTCGAATGAGCCAAGCTTGTAAAGCCAGCTTCAAACTGGGAAGGTGCAAGGTACACTCCTTCCCGCAGCATTCCCTGGTAAAATCTTGCAAACTTCTCTGTATCACTCTTCTTAGCGTCTGCAAAGTTGTAAACTGGACCTTTTGTGAAAGAAGAACCCAAACATTCCACTGATGAATCCTCCACACATGTCATGCCCATTTTTCTTTCCAGCGTCAAGAATGCCATTGGTGACCTGCCCGGTGATTTCGGACAAATATTCGTAAGTTCCTGGCTCTTTCAAGCGGTTGAGGGTGTGGATACCGGCTGTCATGGCTAGAGGATTGCCGCTGAGTGTTCCAGCTTGGTACATGGGTCCTGCTGGGGCAACCATTTCCATTATGTCTCTTCGTCCGCCGTAGGCCCCAACAGGGAGGCCGCCGCCAATGATCTTTCCTAGTGTGGTTAGATCAGGAGTTATGCCGAAATATTCTTGGGCTCCGCCATACGAGAGTCTGAATCCAGTCATGACTTCATCGAATATGAGTAGAGCGTCATTTTCTTTAGAGAGCTTCCGCAACGAACTGTGGAATTCCGGATTGGGAGTGATGAATCCGGAATTGCCAACAACAGGTTCGAGAATTATGGCAGCAATTTCTCCTTTATTAGCTTTAAAAAGCTCTTCAACAGCCGCAATATCATTGTACGGTGCTGTTAGGGTGTCATGCGTAGCAGCTTTAGGCACGCCAGGAGAGTCGGGAAGACCCAGTGTTGCTACTCCACTGCCAGCCTTGACCAGAAAAGGATCAGCATGGCCATGGTAACATCCTTCAAATTTAATTATTTTCTGGCGGCCAGTGAAGGCACGGGCTAAACGAAGCACGCCCATACATGCTTCTGTTCCTGAATTGACAAAGCGAACCATCTCAATGCTTGGGACAGCTTCTATCACCATCTTGGCCAAAACATTCTCCAGCAGACATGGAGCTCCGAAGCTCGTTCCTTTCTTCATTGTTTCAGCCAAAGCAGCGAGAACCTGCACACGCAATATAATATGCACACATAAGACATCAAAAAGATAAATTGTAGATTTGAAAATCACACTACAAAATGAAGAGACCTTATCATCAGCGTGGCCGATGATTGCAGGCCCCCATGAACCAACATAGTCGATGTACTCATTACCATCAATGTCTGTCATCTTAGATCCCTTCACTGAGTCTATAACAATGGGTTGCCCCCAACAGACTTAAATGCACGGACGGGTGAGTTAACACCTCCTGGCATCAATTCCTGGATTTTCAGTTCAAATGGTAAAATGAGCCAAAGTTTAAGTAAAATCAAAACCATACATAATAAAACACAAACTGAAAATTACATCAGAAATTATATACTGCAAATCGGACAATTAGAAACAACTCACGCCAATCCTTAACGCAATCCAACTTTGTCATTTGCAAACAATACATTCAACAAGATATTAATCAAAGCAAAATGAATTGCATTTCCTTAAGCTTAAAAAACAAAATTCCAAATTTCCCTAAACTGAAATAACCCCTAAAATTCCCTACCAGGCTAAACCCTAAAATACCATTCAAATTAAAGTAAATGACGAAGCCTAAAATCAGACCTTGGCAGCGTTGAACGCCGCTTCGGATTTCTCCAAAGTGAAAGTCTTCTTTTTCTCGTCAACGGACACAGCCGTCATTTTCACAGAAGAGGCACGAGCAGGCGACCTTGACGGCGGCAGAGAGCGACCCGTCGTCAGCTTGGAGGACCATGAGAGACTTACTCCGGATATAGTCGCCATTGGGTGTGAGATTTTGGTCGGAAAGGTTGAATCTTTGGGTCCTTATCTGCGTGCTGAAAGAGATAAGGGGAAGGGGAGGATGGAGCACCAATTTGAGATTATGTGAAACTGTCGGTATGTTTTAGTAAATAAATCAACGAGTCGTAGTGTGTGTTTTTGTTGAAAAGTCACGGTTTTGGTTGTAAATGACATCACCTAATCTTTTGGTGGTAATCCATTTTTATAAAATAGGGTTTTACAGTAAAATATTAGTTGGGAATTATTGTATTTGGATATTTAAGAACATAAAATTGTTTTCATTGAGTTTTAAAATTAATTAAGGAAAATGACATTACTTTAACAAATTACTTTTGTAAATATTTCGAAAAAATATTGATAAAAATTAATCTTTTACAATCGTTCACAGAATTAGATTTGTGCCGTCAAGCATCATGCAAACCAAAACACATAGTTTAAGCGTGAAACTACATAGTTTAGGTATAAACTACGTCGTTTCAGATTTTTAATTTTAGTAAAACGGTGAAGTTTTATAAACCTTTAAATTAAACTACGTAGTTTCCAATACGTTGCATAGTGCTGGCATCACCGGATCCGAACCCATCATTCACCATGTAATTTGCATATTAATTTGAATAGTGTGAATTTGTTTTTTAAAACATTGTTATTATGACGTTCCATTTAAATTCTCATAAAACAATTAAACAGACGAAAATAAAATAGTGTCTTATTGAATGGATTATTATAAAGCTACAAAATGAAGGAGCTTGTTGCCTTCTCACTATTTTCTACAAGTATAACAATTGAGTAGTTCTAGATCAACTAAACAAATGAATAGTAAAAATTACACATTGAGTCTCTTTTCAATAGAAGCATCAATTAAGAGATTCTATGGATAAATTAAAATCAAACTAAACTTCACCTCGAAAAGAATGTCTTCCATCAGGCATCAGTGTTTCAACCTCTAGTTATCACCGTCCCGACAGGAACATTCTATGAATTAACTAGAATTGTTTCAAAAAAAAACTAATTCAGGCTTATTTGATCATTTGCTTCTACTCAGGTAAGATTTCCTTGTGCGTGACTTACCCTTGTTGGTATCTCTGATCAAAGTGTACTTCATGTGATAAAGTGCTTTATTTCATCATCGAACTGACACTGATCAAACATGGGCGAAACCATCGAATTCAGCTCCCCAAACATGAAGTGATCGTCCTCTCCTTCCTCATATCCATTCAAGTCATTATAGGATTCAAAGTAGGTCTGAATATCATCAGGGAATCTAATTTTGGCAAGATAGGCTGATCAACTTCGGTCAAAGGACTCTCAGCAGTTAAACTCATTTCCACCATTTCCTTGAATTTTGTAGACTGGAGGAGCAGACCAAGGGCTGACGATCCATTACTGGATGATCGGATTGGTTGTAAGGTTCTCATTGCACTAAGGTTAGTGTTACTAGTCTCATGGCTAGTTGTTGGAGAGCTAGACCCTTGTGAAGTTTGGAGAGGGATGGTAAATCCTAATTCTGGCATGATGGTAGGAACGTCTATGATATTAATATCGGTGGAGGCCATACTAGGGTTTTGGGATTCGACTAAAGTATTTCTATCATTATCACTAGTTTTGTTAGGTCTCAGCCACTTAATGTAACGACTTAAATCAAAGTTTGTAACTGCATTTAGGCCTCTGTATTCGATAGCTGCCATATCATAAGCTGTTGCTGCTTCTTCTTGTGTAGCTGCCAAGATCATCATCACAAATTCATATCCAATACTTAAGCTGCTTGGGTTATTTTGCACTCTATAAATCACTGGCTACATATATTGGAAAATGAATTAGTTACCGTATGTTCCAAGGTAGAGATATTTATTTCCGAATACTCTCCCAATTCTAGCTTCCCACCTCCCATTGTGATGATGTCTGTTAAAAACATGAATTTATATATAAGTGGTATTTATTGGATACACAGCAGAAGGAACCATCAAACTTGGTTACTCTAAAATCGACGATTGTACCTTGCGACGCCCCTATACTTGGATACCCCGCGAGAAAATCCACTACTTTTCCTGTTTCAATAATTTTCAGGGGAAGAATTTGCTTAGGATCAGGCACTGAGTTATTTATGTGTTTTGCCGGACTGCAAAAAGAATGTATAAGCTGGTAAGGGTTTGAAATATTTGTAATGCTTACCTTCTCAATGATCCAATGTATTCTTCTCTGGACTGATCATCCATCTCTTTCAATTCCTTTTCATATGTTGCCAACTACAATATCCAAAAACATTTGGTATTGATTCTATGTAATATTTAGGTTATTTAATAAATATATACAAATTAAGTACTAACTGATATTGGGAAGTTTGAACATTACTGGAAAATTGAGAATAGTCTCTGCACCCCAATATTTCAATGCAGCCAGATCATAAGCATGAGCAGCTGCCTCCTCATCATCATATGCACCTTCGAAAAGGAAAATTAATATAAAAATTGGAAAAATAACCTTAAACTGTTCGGAAACAAAAGTTTAGCATAAACATACCGAGATAAACTGTAAAATTCAGTAGAAGAACATCATGAATCCAACCAACAACGTCGAGATTCCCAAGAACAAAAAGAACAAAAGAGATGTCATCCAAGGGAAATAACTCGAGTGAATGAGGCATATGCAGATTAATTAATTAATTAATTAGAAAGCGATGGAAATCATGTGTAGAGTACGTATAGCCAACCTTGCCTTCCTTTCTTGTTCTGAGATTCATTCCAGCAATTTTTATCCCACAAATGAGCTTCATATCTCCCAGTCCATCTATGCCTAAAATATATTTAGAGTTAATTTGATAAAGCTGTCGATCATCAAATGAGCTTCTCTAAACAAAACTGTAACGAGAAACAAGTAGAAATATAAGCTAGGCTATATATAGTGCGTACCTTGTAACACCACGGTATATTGAACTGCGTTGAGGAGGCGAGTCCCTCGGAACGCTTCTTCTTGTGCGCTTCACCTTTGTGACTATCCCATTGATCACATTACTATTCTTGTTGGCAATGTTGTTGTGCTTTTGCTGCGATAGTTTTGTCATTGAAAATAAAGGGTACGTAAAAAAATATCTAAAGTTTTGGGTAAGGTGGGATGACACAATGGGCAGGAAAATGATCCACAGATATATAACTATGACCTGCGCTTCAATAGAATTATTGCCTTTTAGAATATAAATATGATTAGTAGTTTATCAACTGGCAACTTATATTTAACAGATATCTTAAGTGGATTATTTATAGTTTTTGATGTAATAAATTGGGCAGGCGGGCTAATTAAGTATGAGAAGGTAGCTTGTGGCCGGACCTCATCCGGCAATCTGATCATTTTCTTCTTGTTTTCACCTAACGTAAAATGTGCTAGCTGTGTTCCAAATCATGAATTTGTCTGTATAGAATTATATATAGTCTAATCTATCCATCTCTCTTTCTTCCCTTTTTCATATATAGTCTAATATGTTTCGTCTTTTCTCTTGCAGTTATATGCTCGTGTCAATTTGTAATTAATGAAAGAAGTTACGATCATAGGCAAAGTCCGGTTGGGATTTATATTGATTTACAGTTAGACGCTAGCTCAATGTGTCCATTACTTTGCATATCATTCTTCCATCAATATCCCCATCATGCAATCGATTTGAATCAGCAGCCTCCAATATGATTTAGGTACTTATTGTGGATTTATTTACATGTATCGCTAGCTTAATTGTCGTGGCTATTAAACTACCGAATTCTCTCTAGCTAGCTAGGTTTGGTTTGGATATTTATTTAATCCATATACCAGAAGCTGGCTATTTTCGATATCTATATATGTTGTCTATAACATGGATCGAGTTCATTCCACGGTTTGGCGGACACATATTCTTTATAAATTATATTTATGAATTATATGCCAATATCACATTCAATTCATCATACATTTACAATTTGTAACGGAACAGTAAAGTTGACGAACGACTTGGACTAAAAACTTATATATAAATATAATTAGGTAACCAACGGCACTTTAGTACGTGAAACTGATGATATAATTCCTATTACAAAGACTACATAATTCTAGAGATGCAACTTTAAAGTTTTTACATGGTATGACAAAAGACGATGATGATAAGTATCAAAACTCAAAAGGTATCAAACTGTTAAATTACAATTCAAACTATCAAAAACAAAAGTTATGAAGCAACTTAACAAATGAACGAGTAAAGTATTGATCGGATAGCAAAAACAACAAGAATAGTTGAAAAGCTACGACGTCTATAAAAAAACAAATGTCCGACAGTCGGAGGTGGATGAGGTTTTAGAAGAACATTAAAAAATTACAAGACGAAAAGATATTATTTTAATTATTAATTTATATTAATCTAATTGTTAAGATTAATAACGATCAATCTTTAAAAGCTGCGTACTTTTTTGCTAATTCATTACCAAATTAGTTAAAAATTACTTTTAATTTTCACCATTAAATTAATAAATTAACTATTAATATGTTATCAATACCAGTAGTTTGATGCACATTTATATATATGCACTAATTAATCTAAAATATGCTTAAATAATATGAAATAATATATATGAATTTATCATAACAATATAACTATATGAAATCAGTAATTATTAATTTAAGCAGGGGTAAAATGGAGATGTGAATTGTGGCTTCAAAAAGAGACCGTCAATTCACACTCTTGCACTTTATATATAGAAATATATCTCACATTAATTAAACAACCTCGTAAACCTAACCATTGGCAAGTATGGAAGAAGTATTAAGAGGATATCTGATTGTATGTAAGACGGTGATACACAATCTCCACCGTTGATTATTAATAATCTAACGGATGAGATTTAATCAAAAAAAATAACCGTCAAATCTAATCACCCGTTTTTTTACAAATCCAACCGCCTATTTATTTAAAACCAATTCTAATCTCAACCGTTAAATTAATCGAATCAACGACTGACTTCATATCCTTCTTCCTATAATAATTATTTGTCTTTAATTTTAACTCTCTGGATGTATTTAATAAATTTGTTTTTATGCCTAAAAGTAGTAGGGATGCTCAAATTGGACCGAGACCGTCAGACCGAATCGAATCGATTTTGTCGGTTCGGTCCGGACCGAGACCGATTCGGGTTGGTCCACGGTCCTGAAATATTGGGTTTTCGGTTTTCGGTCCGGTTCGGTCCAAACCCGTCGGGTTTGCGGTCCGGACCGACCGGACCGATTAAAATTTAAAATATGTTGGACAAAATATGTTGTTCAAGAAATTCTTGTTTATGTTTTAAGTTGAAGATGCACTTGTGTTTTTTTATTAAGGGTTTTGTATGAAGATTCCTGTCTCAGTTCACGCGAGCATACACGCAGACGCAGTCACTTAACACACTGTAAACTGATTTTGAAAAATATTTCTTTTGTATATTTTGATTGAATTATAAGCGATAAAATGTGGCAAACGGAGTAAAAAGTTTGTTAAAAGATGGAAACACAAAGAACCAAATGTCGAATCTATTTGCAACTTCCAGTAAGGAAATCATGAAAGTGCGATTGGAAAATACATTAATTTATTTATGGGTTTAAGAAATAAAATAAATGAAGTGTCGGTCCTTATACGGTCCGGACCGAAATCCGACGGGTCTGGACCAGACCGATGAGCATCGGTCCGGATCGGTCTTCGGTCCGGACATTCAAAAAAAGTCGATCTGTCGGTCCGTACCGATGAGCATCCCTAAAAAGTAGGGACGAAAAAAGCAAAGCTCCATAAATAAAGGGGTCATTTCGTAAGATACCAAACCTGAAGGGTAACTCTGTAACAGACCCGACCCGTATTTCCAGTGGAACCGCCGAACCGGCTCCTAATCCCCCAAGTCTAGACCTGTACAAATACGGGTTCGGGCTGGGTTCGGACCGGATTATTTTTAATTTTTCAGTCCAAATACTTGGACCGGGCTAAACCCGCCCGATAAAATCGGGTCAAAAATGTTGTCCAAGTCCGCCCTAATCTATTGTATCGGGTTGCCCATCGGGCTATCGGGCTAACGGGTTACAAACATATATTACACATTTTTACTGCCTAATAAAACTATCAAAGTTTCAAAATAAAAATTCATAGAATATATAAAAAAGTATTAAAACTTTGTCCTGCCAAACAATAACAAAAACTAGTAACTCAAAGTTTTCCTTCATGTCTTATGCCATTTCTTCATCACAATTAATTCACATATTCATTCTTTGTCCAACTATTGTCCAAGAGATTCCTTCATTCACATATCTGTTACAAAAAAATTAAAAACATGAGTCAGAAACTTGTCAAACGTGAGAATATTGTAAGATAAACTTCAAAAAATAAAGATCATATAAGAATCAAATCAGCATAATCAGTTTTAAACAACTCCAAAAAATTATAAGATAACTATCAGTGGGTCAAAAATACAAAAAACATAATCAGCATAAATATGTGAAACAACTTTGTATCAGCTGTGCATTAGCTATTGACAAAAATGTTTAGAATCACCAAAATACAAATAGCATTCACTGCCTTATCATGGCATCACGTAAGATTCAGAATAAGAATCAACTCAGAATACTCAATTATAGTCATGTATACCTTCTTTATCAGAATAATTAGTAATTGTATACCTTCTTTTATTCAGAGCGAGCGCCGATGACGCGAAACAACTATGAGACCTTCAAAATAAAAAAATGATTTTAAATATAATAGAAGTAAGAAAAATTTATACAACTTTAAATATTTTTATGACATGTAATGACCTTTACCTGGACATCTAATCCTTTTGACCGAACACCAATCCTCTTGACATGCAAGAGCTTCAACTGTGTAGGAGGCAAGAGAACTCGTGCCCTGCACTAACGTAATAATTTTTTTCCCCCATGCTGATGCAGATTCTGGGGACCGTAGAAATAGGAATGCTTAAAAGCATGTCAAGTCATAAGCGTGAAGCCATCGCTGACAAAAATGGGCGCGCGAGCGCAGGACTCTCAAAATCCCAAGATATCAAAACCTCCTCCCTTTTAGAGCGGGTTTTTCATTTAAGTAAAGATCAATTTCTGAACATGTCTCTAATTCTGCTTATGTATTCATAAATGCATCCAAATCTCGATCATCCGAATCACTGTTACAAACAAAAGTATTAGAAATGACCTCCCTTTCATTATTGACATCCCTACCACCACTTTCAGCAGATCTTATCCTATAAACTTCAAACAACTCATTCAAAATCTGCTTAATTTTTTGTACCATTTCCTTAGCATAGACATCACCAAACATTTTCTCATAAAGAAAACCTATTCCTTTCAACTTCATTCGAGGGTCTAAAGCTGCAGCGCAAGAAAGAAGTAAGTTATATTCATCCCAATACTTTTCAAACTTGATTTGCATTTCCTTTACCATACTGGATAAAATACAAACCGGTCCCTTCGAAATTTCTGTCAACATCTTGTGAATCTTCCATACTCCATGAAAATAAATATTAGATGTTGGAGTCTTAGAAGCTGAAAAATCATTTGTCACATCATAAAATAATTTCAAAAACTTTCTCAACTGAATAACCTTATCCCATTCTGCTTCTGTGAGACGAACAACTCTCAAATCCACATCTTTTGTTGAGGCAATTTCATAAAATTTCTTATTCTTAGGCAATGAATGTCTCAAGCACGTAACAACCTTTCTTATCTTAACCACAACATCATCTATGATTTTCAAACCAGCATGCACCACCAAATTAATAATATGACAAGCACAACGGATATGAAAGAATTCACCATGCAACACCAACGAGTGTTTCCTCAATAAATGAATTCGAAGAGATGCAACCATTGTGTCATTATACGATGCGTTGTCAAGAGTAAAACTAAACACTTTATCACTAATCTTCCATTCACCCAAACATAATAAAATCTCATCAGCAAGTGAAGCACCATCGAGTTGTGATGTCAATGCAGCAAATTTAATAATTCTCTTTTGTAATTTCCAATTGTATCTATCCAATGTGCTGTCACACACATATACTCATCTATATTATGTTCACTTGCCAATTATCAGTGGTAAAACAAATACGACCAGGAGCATCTTGTAATTCTTTAGCAACAACAACTTTCAAAGTATTATAATACTTCACAACATCCCTTTGAATGGTCACTCTACTTAACGGTTTCCACTGTGGTGCTACAACACTCATAAAGTATTTAAAACCAGCAGACTCTACTTGACTAAAAGGAAGTGCACAAGCTGTAAAGTAATTTCCAATTGCCTCACGAATTGCATCTAAATTAGGAGAAGGATTACGCATTGTCATAATATTAGCAGGACATAAATCAGATGCAGCAGTAGACCCCGAACCAGTAATGCAGAAATTTTTTATGTCATGATACTTACGTGCTGGACACTTATCTATATGCCTTTTAAGATGTGACGTACCATTTGCTGGATCAGCTTTAAAACGTTTCTTACAATGATTGCATTGAGCTCCAACTTTTTGTCCTCCGTAAGAAGCCTAGTCATGTTTTCCCACACACCCGATTTCAGCCTTTTCCCCTTTAGAGTTGTTTGAGTATCTGAACTGAGTTCCACTTGAATCTCCTCCACGTTATTATTTTGTGATTCCATTGTGCACTCCAAACTAACAAACTCAAGTCATGAAAGTAAGTGAAAGGATGAGATTAAAACTAAAAGACTACTTTTATTTGCTAAAATTAAAACTACGAGTTTACTGTAAAATAACATCTATGAAAATCAATTCACAAACCTTGACGACATCCTAGATTTAGTGAGTAGGTTGATTCAATCCTGTTTCAAAGTAAACATATGTAAATTAAAAAATTTTCGATAAATCAAATTGTCTCAAATTATAGGAATGGAGAAACCCTAATCAACTAGCTTTTATATCATACGACATACCTGGATTTGATCAACAAATAAAGAGCCAAGAAGAATGAAAAGCTTATTGTTTGAATTGAAAAATCAGATTGAAGAGAAAGACGAAATCACAAAGCTAGTGTTGGCGGCTCGGCGTTCTAGGCTCTACAGGTCTCACCGTTTCAATTCCCAAATATTGTGTTTTAATTTTAGTAATAAATTATTCTCAACCTAAATTAAATTAAATTAAATTTTTATTCGTTATGTTTAAAACGGGTTAGTGGGCGGGTTTTTCAGCCCTGGTCGGGCTAAGATATGTGTCCAGGCCCAACCCTAATTTTATTACGGTCCGGGTCGGGCTTGTCCATCGGGCTAATGTAAATGTCCAAGTCCGTTTTTATGACCGGGCGAGCGGGCCAAGTCTATCTATTCTCTATCCTTCCGCAATTCCCAACCCGTTTTCGCTCGACGTCGTCCGCACACACTCCAACGCAATCTCACCTCCTCTGTCACTAATTCCGATGGCTTCCGTCGCAGCCATGGCATCCTCATCCTTCATTTGCTTCCGACTCCCGCCGCCTTCTTCTTCTCCGTCTCCGTCCGCCGTCTGCGTCGCACGGTTTGGCATCCGTTCGACTCCGGCAATGAGTATGAAGTCGTTAAAGCTCAGCTCGTCGCGCAACATCTCGAATTTCGTCTCGATTTCTGAAAAGAAGGTATCTGAGGTCGTTGCTAGGGCTCAGAATGTTACTTCTGGTACTATTGTTGCTCACAAGGGATACAAAATGAAGACTCACAAGGTCGTTTTTGGACTTTGGATTTTAATATTGTTGAGTTTTTCGGCAATGATTTTTGAAAATTTTAATCTGTTTTTATTGATATGATCATCTGATTTGTGGATAGGCTTCGGCAAAGCGATTTAGGGTGACTGGCAGAGGGAAGATAGTGAGGAGAAGAGCTGGTAAGCAGCATTTGCTTGTCAAGAAAAATGCCAAGAGGAGGAACAGGCTTTCTAAAATGGTACATATTCTTCATTTCCACAGATTTAGCATATTCTTTTCTTTTCAGCATGATTCCGATGATTGATTGGGTAGGCTGTTTTCATTTTTAAAATGCGCCCGCATCAGTGTAATTGAGCAGTGTAGTGAGTTTCTACGTGTGAATACAGTAGTTAGTGTTTTTGTTTGGACGTTGGTGGATGGATGTTGGGTGGACCTAGGAGTTTGATTAGAAGATGTGTTTTGGTTATA